>CAVNYN010287566.1:5310-110173 GCA_963692815.1 Nyctanthes arbor-tristis | reverse complement strand
AGGAGCTCCGAGAGCCAGACAAGGTGCCCCACCACCAAGAGAACCTCTAGCTAAGGTACATATGATGTTGGGGAATCAAAGCTGGGAAGTCTATCAAAAAGATCTCAGAGAAGTCACGAAAGAAAAGTACGGAATCCTCCAATGAATGGGGACTTCTGAGCTCGTCCCTCTACCTAGCAGCAAATGAAGGAGATAATCATCCGGGATTTAGAATGGAGGAAGTTGCCTCTTCTGCATCATCCCTATAGTGAGATTTGGTAATCACACTGAATATATCAGGGGTCAAAGACCACAGGACCTTGATAGACACTAGGGTATCATACAACATCATCTTTCTCAAAACACTCAAGAAGATGGGAATTGATGAAAAATATGTAAAACCCCTGGAAACTGGGGCTAAGTGAAGAACCAATATAGCCAAAAGAGACCATAGAACTACCTCTTCAGGTCAGAGAAGTCCTCTACAGAAGTGCTTGCCCAATTTGTTGTTGTTGATCTCCCTACCAACTAAAGCATTATAATGAGAAGACTTGTCTCTTATATGACTTAGAGGATGTGCTCTTTGTATTTCACTATGCCATGAAGTTTCCAATACCTTAGAAACTAGTACGGTGAGATTTTCTCAGCTGGCAGCTCACCAATGTGATATAATAATGCCTAGAGCTTGCCTGAACCCAGACACTCCTCCCTTGTACCCTTCCAATTCCTTTAGATCGCTGGAAATGGAAATATACACAACAAATGCTGCTCAGATAGAAGCAGATTCCGGCTTGGACCAACGGCCAAAGACCTCTCCCAATATAGGCTATACGAAAAAACTAGTTGATGGACCCCTTAACCCTATAGAACCTGAAAAAAATTGTCAAGGTGGGATCCCAGCTCCAGCCAAAAGAGAAGGATAAGTTAATGGACTTCTTGAGCAAAAACAAAGATGTTTTTGCATGAAGCGACAAGGACATACAGGGGATTGAACCCAATAGAGCCTGTCACAAGCTTAATGTCGATCTAAACATAAAACCAAAGATACAAGAGAGGAAAACTCAATCTAGAGCGGTATGAAGCCCTACAGAAGGGGGTGGACATATTGAAGGAAAATGACTTTGTTAGAGTTTGAAATTACCCGAGCTAGGTAGCCAATAGTGTACTTGTATAGAAAAATAACGAGGATTGGTGTGTTTGTGTAAACCTTACCATTCTCAATAGAGCATGTCCTCAAGACTTTTTTCCTTTACCTTGAGTAGATCAGTTAGTAAATGTAATGGTAGGCCAAACTTCTTAGGTTCATGGATGCCTATTCTGGGCACAATCAAATCCAACTATACAAACCTGACTAAGGGCGCACCACATTCATCGTAGATAGAGGCCTATTTTGCTGTAAGGTCATGGTATTCAATTTAAAAAACGCTGGGGCAACATATCAAAGGTTAGTAAACAAAATGTTTGGAAAACAAATCGGTAAAACAATGGAAGTGTATGTTGATGATATTCTAGTTAAGAATATCAAGGCAATTGACCATGTCACTCATTTGGAAGGAAACTTTCCAAATCTTAAGGGATTACTGAATCTAATTGAACCCTAAAAAATGTGCTTTTGGGGTTAGCTCATAAAAATTCCTATGATTCATGGTCAAACACCGGGGAACAAAGGCCAATCCAAGTAAGATAAGAGCCCTTACGGAAATGAACTCTCCAAAGAACATTAGAGAGATTTAAAGGTTAAATGGTCTATTGGCAACCCTGAGCAAATTTATCTCAAAGCTAATGGATAAATGTAAACCCTTCTTTGATGCCATAAAAAAGGGGGAAAGACTTCATCTAGAATGAAAAGTGCTAGGAATCCTTTAATAGAATAAAAGAACAGCTCAAAACCCCACCTATCTTATCCAAACTAGAAAAAGAGGAATGCTTGATGTGGTAAGAATCCTATTCAAGCATGCTGTGAGTGCAGCCAAGATCAGAAATGATCAAGGAATACAAAAATCAAGTGAGCCAGGCCTCACTAGATTTTGAAATGAGGTCATTCGTATTTTCTGTGTTTTATGAAATAGAAACACCAATCGATATTAGCATTCAAAAAACACCAAGCTTTAGTATTCAATAAGAAGATTGAAGACAAACTAAAAAATTTAGATAAGAAAAAAAATCACTGGATTAATAGATCAAAAGAATTGTGAAGCGTCGGCCTGGCGGATTGATTATAGAGAGTGAGAGTGAGAGAGCAAAATTTGCAGTGATTGGTGAAGGAGTCTCTGTTTTGTAGTGTTTCTGGGCCGGATAGTATGTGTAGTTGAGGCCTAAAACAAATATATGTAAAACAGTACAACCAAGCATTACTAAATAAATCGACCCACATATCAGTTGACATCACCAATGACATAAGGGCTCTTTGGGTGGGAAAAATTGACATGTAAAGCTAATTGTGAAGACAATTGAGCTGCTAGAGCCAGACAACCCAATATTATATATATATATATATATATATTTAATAAAAAGCATTTGAACCGTTGCCTTTTCTGGTTCATTGACCGATCTAATTTTCTAAACATTCATTAAAAGAGGATTCTTGACTCTTTCGAGAAACATTTTGATGGTTCTCAATGCATTAAGGCATACTACATTTCGCAATGGGTGCAGTGTAGATGATGAGCCTGGTTCTCTGGTTGGATGCTTTTTGTAGTGGAAAAGAATGAGGGTGTGTTTGATTTAGATTTTTTGAGAATTGATTTTGTGAAAAAATGCTTTTTTTTTTTTTAGAGAATGTAGTTGCTTCTTGCAACTATAAATCATGGCCCATGCAACTATATTCATTAAGAGGTGAATATAATAGCCCACACCATTGCCACATATTTTTTTACTCGTTATTGTAAGATGGTTGACTGTTCTATTGTTTTTGAGCTCGGCAATTCTCCATGATTTAGTATCAATGAAATTATCCTTTCAAAAAAAAAGAAAAGAAAAAGAAAGATAAAAAAAGGTTAACTTCAATCTAATAAAGAGGATTTAATTAAACAGTTAGTATTGTCAGATGATTTGCAAAATTGATTGATACACCTCGCTTTGATGAAATGCAACGACTCCGTCATCGTACAACAAAAGGTTGAAATGAAATCAAGCAACTCTAGAATCAAATTTTGCAATATTACTTCATATTTAGAGATGGGCATTCTAATTTTGGACCTTTAACCCAAAGACAAGAATTTATAACTCCAGCCTACATTCAATTATATTCACATTTTATTTCTATGATGAACTGTCTTCAAGAGAATTCATCTACGTACCATTAGACATCTGCCGACATTATGCCATTAGATGCCTATGTGGCATGCCAGATGGCATGCATTTGACATGTAATTACATAACTATCTGGCCGCATTAGTTGTGGATCATTTTTAAATTAGGATACTTGGTACATAAATCTATATATATATATATATATATATATCTATTAAGTGACAGTTATCTGGGACAATTAGAAAAATTTTCCCGCCTCTTGCAATTGTCTGGTGTCCTAGCTAATTGTCTAGCACTCTAATTCCCCTTCTATCTCGGCCCTAATTGTGCACTCTAATTCCACCTCTGATTGATAGGCAATAATTCGAACAGAATCTCGGCTGATAACACCTTCGTTTTTTAAATCCCCAAAGATTTATGTTTTTTTTTTTTTTATATATATATTTTACGTTAGATCTTTAAAGGAAAGGATCTTCCATTTCTCTGTAGATTTTCGCCCTGTACAATTTCTTCTCCGTGAATCTGAAATTCAATTTTTGTAATAGTTTTTCAGATTGGAGTCGTTCTTTGCTTCGCTAAGATAGGATTATTAGTATGTACACTGTTTTAATATTGCTGATCATGTTCTTTGTTTCTCAGCTCGACGCTACGGCCGGTGTTGTACGACGTTTATTATTGATTACAAATGTATTTCTTTCCTTTTTGTGTTTTGATTTAAATTTTTTTTTGGTTCTGTTGCTTTTAACTGGATGTCATATTTTTTTGGGTTAGCAATTCTTTGAGCCTTTTGATGAGACATTCAAAAGGGAAATTTTGTTTTTCATTTAAGCACTGAACTGCTATGATTGATGAAGAACGCTACAAAGATTGAAATTGCATTGGATCTTGAGTTTTTGGAGTATTTGATGCTTTATTTTCTCTTATTGAATAAATAGTGGTGTGTGCCCTGTGGCAATCTAGCATGATTTTTTGTTATTGTAGTGATATTGCATGATAACAGAAGGCATCTTTCTAGGTATAATTTTTGGATTCTGCAGTGCATTTACATTTAACATTGTTGATGAAACTTTTGAGCAGTAGTTTGCATTTATATATTGTGGGATTGTTTTCAGGTTTGTGGAAATAGGCAAAGAGTGAGGGCATGATGATTATAGACTTCTTGTGAGTTAAAAGACCAGGAAGTATGCTATGATTTCCATTGAAATTATTTCCATCCAAATGATAGTGATGCGTGGCAAATGATTTCCATTGATCATTTTTTATTGTGTATGTGATTGTTTTTTTGCTTTTATTTATTTATTTATTTGGCTTGTGCTATATATCCCGACTTTATTATTTCTTCGCTTATATACTTGATCCATGTTTTATTGGTACAGCATGCATTGCATGCTACATCTACTTAAACCGTTACCTGGGCAAAGTAATGACTGGTTACGTAGAGAGCCGGGTTTTATTTTGTAGAAATCATTCCGTAATAGGATTAAGAAGGATGTCCAAATGCACTAGAATGACCTCTAAAACATGTTTTGTTCAATGGTTATAGAACTCCCGGTGTGAATTTGAAGAGTATCCCCTATTTTTACCTATATTTTCGGATTTGTTTATTTGAAGAAATAAGAACCCTGGTCCATAGCAAAATACTAGTTGATTTAATATTTATTTTTTTTACTTTTGTTCTTACTTTTTTCAACATTGTCTTATTGAGGCATCTTTGTGAAATGGGAAGCAGATGCTGTAGTGATCGGAAAATTTTAAAGTAGAATTTTATTAAATAATGACGTGTTGCTATAATCTCGCCTATTTTAAAGAACGTTTTGGCACTTATCTAGTCATATATTTTAAAGCTTAATTAAATTTTATATTAAACAAATTTATTTTATTTCCAAATCTTTTTCAAAACTTTGAATTTTGTTGGAACTAAATATCTTTAGCCCATTGTAGAGTGATCCAATTCATATTATCTTCCCCTTCTTAGTTGTACGCCAACTACTAAATTCATGTGCCCTAAAAATGTTATCTTCTAATCCATGTGGGAAATCTGTCACCCACTACCTATATATATGTGCTTCTATTCAAGCACCTTTTATTCACGCAAATTCAATAAATTTCAGCAAACTTTTAAGTACATTTTGATCTAGGTCGGTATGTTTTCTCTCACCCACTTCCACTGCTTTGTTTTGGTCTTTTTGGTCTTTTGGAAAGATAGATACATGACACATACACGTACATAGACCCAGAAATCCCAGAAACATATATTCACATTCATTCACACATGTAGATACATAGATATACATATAGAGCATAGTATTCTTGCCACAGCCACACCGGAATTCTCCATCACCGCAGCCACCCGCACCTTTAAACTCACTGCAAACCCATTGACAAGTCTAACCCACACGCCAAGGAGCGTGGCAATATGATTACCCACCACCCCGCTTCTCGGAATTTCATTCACCGGCATCGATTCCGTCAATTTCTACAGCAACGCACGTCATGTCTCTCGAAATTTCCGTTTCTTTGTTTCTCTTTTAGGGTGTTGAATTAGGGAATTTGGGATTGGGGTTATATTTTATTAAATTGGTTTTGCACTTAGGGTCTCAAGTTCTTGATTCCTCCAAAAAGGTCCTAAACGTTCTCAGACTAGTTAAATTGGATCTTCAACTTTCTGTTTTCACAGATCCTACCCCAAAGTTTAGCATTCATCTTTTAGTCACAGTCCTTAACTATTTCAGAATTTCAATTTAGTCCTTAAGGCTTACATTTCTTTCCATAAAGAATTATTTTCATAATTCTAAAATAATTTAATTTCTTTTGACCAGACGAGGCGTGAAGATCAATAAACGAATAAGATTCTTGCAACGGTAGTTCAAACTCGCAAAGTTAAGGTAGACTCTTGTGTTTCTAAAAGTGTTTTCTTAAAGTTTTGCGCATTGTTAATTCATTTAAATTAAGAAGGTTGCATGTGAATATGTGATTATAAGAAATATATGTATTATTACATGCTTAAGATGTACTAGCCCAATTTTTGGTAAAACGGAAGCGCTACGAAAGTCTAATTTTCCTCAACAATTAAAAATTAATTAAACGAAGTGTGCGATAATTTTTTTTTTTCAAAAACAGCATAACTCCATAACTTCAAGTGCGGAAAACTTGAAGCGTCAGTTTATTTAAATCCAAGTTATTAAAGATAAGTTATTGTCTTAGCGTCAAATACTAAGAAAATAAGTGTTTGAAATTTAATCCAAAAAGAACTCCAGTCACTAGAAATTTCAATAAAACGAATTTAAAACTAATCAATGCTTTGCCAACTCTCCGCTCCGCCTACGCCAGCTCCTCAACCTGAAATGTTTTAGAAATGGAGTGAGTATAATGAGTACGTTCAGTGAAGTATGCAACCGTCCACATCAAATCCAAACATGTAATCTCAATCATGTAAAAAAAGGGTAAATTTCACATATCGTCCCCAACATCTGCACTTAGAATCGCCTGGGTCCCTAACCTTTTTTTATCACGCTGGTTCCTCAACTTTTTATAAATGTGCACAAAAGGTCGCTCATAAAAGAATCCGTCCAAATTTCCGTTAAGTGGTAGATGAAATCACCTTTATACACTTACATTTTAAATTTTTAAAAAAAATTTAAAAATTACAAAAATGGAAAAAAGGGGAAAAACCCCACCCCTCCCCTTTTAGGATGTCGAAATGCAGCATTCCGGTGGCCACTTGGCTGTCGGAATGCTGCTTATTCCAGTAACTGAAATGGGGAAGTCTCCCCCCTTTCATCTGCCAAAAACGGCAGAGAATGAGGAGGAGACTCCCCCATTCACTGCCATTTCTGGCAGCTGAAATCTTGTCAGAAATGGCAATGAACCCATTTTTTCTGCCAGAAATAGGGGGAGACTCCCCCATGTTTCTACCATTTCTGGCAGGGGAGAGCTCCCCCTCCATGTTCATGTCATTTCCGGCAGAAAAATTGGAAGGGAGGGGAAGCTCCCCCCATGTTTCCGCAGATTTTCGGCAGATGAAAGTGGGGTGAGGCTCCGCCTTTTCAGCTGTTGAAAATGGCAAGGCCGCCAAAATGCTGCATTTCGGCAGCCTAATTGGGGAGGGGTGGGGTTTTTCCCTTTTTTTATTTTTTTAATTTTTAAATTCTTTTTTTTTTTAATTTAGAAGGTAAGGGTATAAATGTAATTTCATCTACCACTTAATGGAAATTTGGACGAATTCTGTTAGGAGGGATCTTTTGTGCGCATTTATGAAAGGTTTAGGACCTTGGGCGCTAAAAACATGCTAGGGGCCTAGGCAATTCTAATTGCAAAGGTTGGGGGCGATATGTGAAATTTACCCAAAGAAATCATACTATAGCAAACTGTTGGAAGCTGTATTGTGTGACAACCTCAAGGACCCAATTTTGATCTCGGACCTATTTACGGCCTCTGACAGTAAATTCATGTGCACATATAATTAGACTTGCACTGTAGCTTTCCAAAAAGCCTGATTTTGACCTTGGACCTATTTACAATCCCTGGGAACTATTGGAAATTTAAACACAATTAAAATTGCATATAAGGAAAAGACATGGAAAATATAACCATGTTGCATAGTAAAATCCCCACCGTAGAGTCTTGAAAATCCCTTGAAAATGAGTGGATGTGAAGCTTATTGAGCTTTAAAGATTTACTGCATCCTTGTCTAGCAAAATAACTTATACTGAATATTTTAAAACACTTGAATTAAAGTCTTGGTGCATATTATGGACTTTAGGAGTTGAATTAAACTTCATGAAAATGATAGTGAATTAATCAATTAGTGAAATTTAATAGATTGAATTATTATTATCTAATATTACAGGGACTAAATTATGAATTATAATAGGTCATTAGGACTAAATTGAGAAAATTCTTAAATATTTGGGGACTGAATTACTTATTCTGGAAGCCGTTGGTTTAAGTAATAAAGTTCAGAAAGTTGATTAACAAACTAAATCATTTAAGAAACTTAGGGACTAATTTATAAGCCATCAGAACTTAGGGACCAACAATATAAATATGGAATTTAGTCAAATTTACAAAGAAGGTCCCTAGCCAAAAACGAAACGCAGTGAACATTCAAGCAATTGAAAGAAAATTTTAAAAACAATTTTCGTATATAAGTTCATTGCCATATATGCACGAGAACGTTTGCCATATCGAGAGCAACCCAATTGTACCCTCAAAATCATGAACAGTGACACTTTGTGTCGGAAGCTCGGAATGGGAATTGGTATTTTTTCGGCGAACCAGCGGGGTTCCGGTCAAGAGATTTATACTTTTGAGTTCTACGTGATGAGAATAAACACATTGATATATGATTTGTGACCCAGAAGAAAAGATAGCGAAAGGGGTCAATCGAGCAGTTCGGTTTTAGCAATGGTTGATGTGCACATATATATATACATATTTTTTTTTCTTTTGACAAATTTAAAGTTCATGCAAGTTTGTGCATGTAACCTATATATAATTATATATTCATATACATAATAATCTACCATCCTATACGTATGTAATGCAATGAGAGCAAGAAAATTTCAGATTTGCTAAAAAGAAAAAGAAACTGATGGGAAAGAAAGAAAATGTACCGTGGAGAATTAGTGTGAGAGTATGGAATTATGTCAAAGAATTGTATCTTATATGTATATATATGTCTCTTGAATTAGGGTTTAAAAAGTAGGTTGAATGGAATTGTTTAGGGGCCAGATCATTAGATATTGGGGAGCTAAAGTTCACTTCAAAGAATAGTTCTCTTAGCTGTATTTGGGCTTAGATCATTAATTGGAAAACTCCATGTTTATCATTAATATTTTCTTTTCGTCCAAGAGATCGGAAGAGCACACGTCTGATTATTAAATTTTGGATTAATCTTTAATTTAGAGTTTGAGTTACTTTTGAATCTGAAATTTGTGACTGAATAATTTAAATAATTTAACATCCATCATTTAATTAAATTAGCTAGATGAGTGTACCAGAAAAAATGTATATGTTAAAATAGCATGGGTAGTCATAGTGACACTATGCACAATAACAATTTATTTATGAAAATTCCAGGTCGTTACATAAGATCTCTTTATACGTGAATCTACTTTAAGGCATAAGTACGAGAGCATGTATTCATTTATGATGCTTGTTCTCAAAGACAAGATTCCCCAAGAAAGAACTATTTGCATGTTTATATGTTATATTTATTATATGAATTGATTAATATGCACTAGAGTCTACTGAGTGTATTTTATACTCATTCTTTCAAACTAACACTTTTAGGTGTTGAAGCTGGTGACGGATCGACAGAGAAGGCCACTAGAAGCTAAATTTAGAGTTGCTATTAAGTGTTCTTTAGAATTCCAAATTATTCATTTATTTGATTGTTGAATTTCAAATTATTTTTGGACAAATTCCTTTATTCACTATCAATGAGATTTTCTGCATTTAATTATTCTGTTATTATTCCACATTTAAAGTAAATTTTAAAGATAAAGTAGCGTCGTGGGTTTTTGAATTCAGGGCGTTACGGCTTGGTATCAAAGCTAGGTTTACATTTTTGTAGACTTGTAGAATTTTGCAAAGGTTTTCAAAGATATTTCCAAATAGAAAATTTTAGTAGCCCTTCGCCATCGTCCATTCCAACTCTGAGGTAAGAAAAGAATTTCCTTTAAGATTTTTGAAGATTTTGATTATGTTTTACTACATTTTCAGGTACTTATATTTAAAAGATTATAAGAAATTGAAGAATAAGACAAAGATTTTGTATCCGATAAAGAATGACAAGAACGAGTTTGAGCATAATGTTTTAATTTTATTTAAGTCCTCAAAATTTAACTAAAAGATATTAAAGAACCCCACTTAAGAGGGATTTTGGCATAATGGGCATTACAGACGTGACATCGGAAAGTAGAGGCAATCAAAGATAAGAAAGATTAAAGATGTTAATCATATGATATCTATCTTCTAGGAAATGGATGACAATGATGAAATCAACAATAACGGAGTACCCGAAAACCAAGGAAACAACCTAGCTAATCTATTCAGGGGTTTTCTCCTAGCCATGCAGAAAATGAGACAGGCTTCAGTTCCCCCAATATCAAATGTGCCGTTATGGAGCAATTCAAGAGATATAAACCACCTACATTTGATGGTGGCTAGCAGTAGAGGAATGGCTACAGGCGGTTGAGAAGATATTTAGGCATATCTCTTGCCTTGAAAATCAGAAAGTCCTGTGTGCTGAGTTTGTCAGTTGGAAAAGCCAACAACTGGTGGGAGTCTACGTTGAGGACTAAGACTAAGAGCAGTGATAGAACCTGTCTTGGACAGAATTCAAAAAGGATATCATGGATAAATACTTTCCCCAAGTGCTCCATCATTATAAGGAAAATGCGTTTCTCTAGTTGGTCTAAGGATATAAGGATATCACAGAATAGAGAGATGGTTAAAAAGGCCCAAGCAATAGCCTATCCTGGAATGAATTTTGGAAGTTAGAATAACCAGAATAACGACCATGGTAAGAGGAAATGTAACAATCAGAATTATAATCAGAAACTGAATTAAAATTACAATCAGAATAAAGGCCAGCCACCAAATAAGAAGCCCAACTATAGATCATTTGGAAGTTAGCTTTCTGGCAACTTCACTCAATGCCCTACATGTAAGAATTATCACAAGGGTGAGTGTTTGCGGGGGTAAGAGTGTTTGCTATAAATGCGGTCAAGTTGGCCATTTTGCAATGAATTATTGTGGTGGAGCTGTGAAAGGTTTGAAGTAGACAAAGAATGTGGAGCACTGTAAGAAAGCAAAGGCCAGAGTGCTTGTACTGGCTCATGAGGAGGTAAAAGAGGACACTGCCATTATAGCAAGTATACTAACTATCTCTGGTATTCCTGTCTATGAGCTCATTGATTCTAGTGTTACACATTCATTCATATATGTTGCATGCCGAGCTAGTCTTATGGTAGGTGTGAAAACCGGTAGTATACTTGAAGTTAGTATACCATCAAGATGAACTGTTGAGATTGATAAGATAGCTACTAATATACAAATTGATTTTGATGGCATAATTTTGGAAGCTAGTCTAAACATTATTGAAATGAGGGATTTTGATGTCATTTTGGGTATGAACTGGCTAAGTACTAATAAAGCAACTATAATATATCACAAGAAGGAAGTAGTATTTCAAAAAAATGAAGAAGATGAATTTAGATTCTTTGGTTCAGAGAATAAGGCAATTCCCCGCATTATCTCCACTATGCAAGCAGAAAAACTTTTATCGGAAGAGCAATTGTCAAGAGGAAATTGTCAAGGATTTTTGGTGAGCTTTCAAAATAAAACATCTAAAGAGATAACTCTAGAGAGCGTGCCTTTTGTATACGGGTACCCTGATGTATTCCCAGATGATCTACTGGCATTCCCCCTGATAGGCAAGTGGAATTCATCATCATTTTGGTACCTAGAGCTGCCCCTGTTTCAAAAACTCCGTACAGGATGGCGCCAAAAGAGTTACAAGAATTGAAAGTATAGTTGGAAGAGTTGCCAGAAAAAGGATTTATCAGATCAAGTGCCTCACCGTGGGGAGCACCGGTATTATTTGTGAAGAAGAAAGATGTGAGTATGAGGATGTACATTGATTATAGGTAACTTAATAAATTAATAAATTAACTTAACCATTAATAAATTAATGGTTAAGAATAAATATCCCTTCCCAAGAATTGAGGACTTGTTTGATCAATTAAGAGGTGCGGTTTTCTTTTCAAAATTGATCTAAGGTTGGGTTATCATCAGTTGAAAGTTAAGCCAACAGATATACAAATTTACAACAATGCCCTTTGGCCTAACAAATGCCCCTGCAGTATTCATAGATTTAATGAATCGAGTCTCCCATCAATATTTTGATAAGTTCATTATTGTTTTTATTGATGATATATTAATCTATTCAAAGGATTCAAAACAACATAAGGAGCATTTAAGAGTTGTGTTGGATATTTTACGAACAGAGAAGCAATTTGCAAAGTTTAAGAAATGTGAATTTTGGTTGGGGTAAGTGGAATTCCTGGGTCATGTTGTAACAACTAAGGGAATCGAATTGGATCCTTCTAAGGTTGAGGCAGTAATAAATTGGCTGACACCTACAAATGTGGGAGATGTAAGAAGTTTCTTGGGTTTAACGGGCTATTATCGGTGATTCATTGAACGTTTTGCCAAGTTAGCGGGTCTATTGACTCAATTAACTCAAAAGGGTGTGAAATTCCAGTGGATGGAGAATTGTGAACAAAGCTTTCAAGAGTTGAAGAAGAGATTAGTAACATCACCAGTGTTAACTATACCGAATTGTTCATATGGGTTTGTTATTTATAATGACGCTTCAAAAAATGGTTTGGGATGTGTACTGATGCAAAAAGGGAAAGTTATTGCTTATGCATCATGCCAATTGAAACCGTATGAAAAGAATTATCTGATGCATGATCTTAAGTTGGTTGTAGTAGTTTACGCCTTAAAGATTTGGCGTCACTACTTATATGGAAGCAAGTGAGAAATTTATACGGACCACAAGAGTCTCAAATATTTTTCACTCAAAAAGAGTTGAACGTGAGACAGAGAAGGTGGCTGAAACTGGTCAAAGATTATGACTGCACTATCCTTTACCACCTTGGTAAGGCTACTTAGTGGCTGATGCTTTAAGTAGAAAGAACATTGGGTAGTTATCAGTTTTGAGAACTGTACATGAGCATTTAATACGGGATTTTGAAAATTTAAGAATATAGGTGATAAATCCTTCTAATAGGAAGTTTGGAAAATTATCAAACTTAACAGTTAAACCCGATTTAAGAGATTGGATTGTGATAGCTCAAAAGAATGATAATTTTTTAGAAAAAATACCAGCTAGTGTTGGGACATCTAAGAGGGAAGGATATTCCCTTACACCAGATGAAGCACTTGTGTTTAAAGGGCACCTTTGCGTGCCAAAAGATGAGCGAATCAGGAATGAGATATTATTAGAAGCTCATTCCATTCCCTATGCCGCACGTCCAAGTAGAACAAAGATGTATAAAGATTTACGTGATACTTTTGGTAGAGGAATATGAAAGGAAGTATCGCTAAATTTGTGGCAAAGTGTATGGTTTGCTATTAAATGAGAGCTGAACATCAGAGACCATCAGGGTTATTAAATCCATTGGAAATACCAGAATGGAAGTGTTAGGAATTATGGACAATATGCACAGCGGAAATAAAATCTTGTAATTCCTACACCGTGATCAAACTTGCTCATAGATGGAATTCGTGATCAGAAAGTTACCTAGAACGAAGCAGCAAATTCAGTTTATCTGATCACACCACAGCTTTCAAAGCGCCCAGACTCTAACAGTAATCCACATAGTAAGAACAATTCAAGAAAGATGAACTTTTCATAGTGGGGATTAGGGTTTCTGTATTATCTTGTACTAGCAAGTTAATATAAAACATGTGTGTGAATGTCGTAGTAACCCGAGACCCTAAAGCACTCTATTTATAGGTTTCTTACGAAACCCTAGCACAACCCTAATCTGATTAGGATTCTAGAGCCCATGTATGATCCGACCCAATTAATCTTATTAATTAAATCAGTCCATTATGTACAAACCCGGTCCAACTATTAAGCCTTGTACATTAATTCCAACAAACTCCCATTTGGACAAGGTCCAATTCTAAGGCTCTGATTCTTGCCTTTTGCGTGTGACCCCTTAGGCTCCCACTCACGATGGCAAACATCATGATACTATTATTCTAATCCAATTAAAATAAGACAAACTAAAACCTCTATTTTAATTTATCATCGATTTACCTATATTGATCAGCTTATGACGCTATCCAAGATTGACATCTAGTAATGTGTCATGGTAATCCATGTGACGGGATGTCATGTGGTATGACAAGACCTTTCTATGTACGGTTACCATGGAAATATAATCCCTTTATCAATATAACCCAATTAGTTAAGAGATATGGACAAGCGTCAATCTCGTTTCAACCAATTATGTTATTCGCACAGACTTGACGTTGACAAACTTATTATCAAGATTGAAACTCCTTTCAACTCACAATCACACCTTGGCCAAGGAAATTTCATCAACTCAAGTAGTGAAAAGTCGATTATAGTCTCCTAATATCCAGGAGTGATGAATCCTCATCTTGAGTACTCACAACTTTCATGCAACTTTCATTATACTTGTATAGCATTTTCCTCTCATCTAATGTCCGCCTAAGCATGACAATTATCGCATAAGATTATATGGTATCCTCAAGTCAAAGGACCAATTCTGCAACCGTCCATTAGAGATCAACCAATGACGCTAGGATAATATCCACGTGGTATATCTAGGCAGGTCATCCAATGCTTGTTCTACTAATAAAGCATCCATGTGTTCATTCGAATGTCCTCACATTCAAGCTTATGAGATTAGTTACTTTCTAAGAAAGAAATGTAACATATTCTAGCCTATCCACAACAATAGTATCTGTATCCTATAATTGCCTCGACTAGGGATAGTTTAAAAATAAGTGATAACATGCATCTCACAAACACAACACGTTGTGATTAACAATTTATTCTAGTCTTATTCTACGGATCCTATTATTTTCATGATAAGATAATAATACTTATGAAAATAATAGATCTGCCATTGAAATGCATCCATTAATAAGTGTTTCTAAGAAAAATGTCTTATAAAATAGTATAACACTAAAATCCAAACAAACTAGATCTAGTCATTCATGTATCTAATACACATGGACATAGCATGACTATCATACTTGTCATGTGACAACGGCTTTGTCAGATCGGAAGAGCGTCGTGATCGTCAGTAGGGATTCATTCTATCTTTATGTCATTCTTTTGGATAATCTTCGTAATGAGATGATATCGCCTTAATACATGGTTGGACCATTGATGAGACCTGGGTTTCTTCACTTGTGTGATGGCTTCATTGTTGTCACAATACAAAGTTATCGGGTCAACAATGCTAGGAACAACTCCAAGTTTAGTGATGAACTTCCTGATCCAGACTACTTCCTTTGCTGCTTCTGAAGTATCTATGTATTTGGCTTCTATTGTTGAATCGGATGTCATTGCTTGCTTGGAACTTTTCCAACTCACAGCACTGCTATTAAGAGTAAACACATAACCGGATTGAGATTTACAGTCATCTTTATCAGGCTGAAAACTAGCATTAGTATATCCCTAAACTCTTAGTTCATAGTTATTTCCTCCATATATTAAGAACAAATCCTTAGTTCTTCTCAAGTATTTAAGAATGTTCTTAACAGCTATCTAGTGTTTCTCTCCAGGGTTCGCTTGGAACCTGCTTGTGACACTTAAAGCATAAGAAACATCTGGTCTTATACATAGCATCGCATACATGATAGATCCTATTGTAGAAGTATAAGGAATCCTATCCATGCGATCCTACACATATCCTTTGAGAGATTAATCCCATGCCATATGGGACAGAATCCTCTCTTGGACTTTTCCATTTTAAATCTTCTCAATATTTTGTCTATGTACATAGATTGGGTTAGATCAAGCAATCTTTTAGAACTATCTTTATAGATCTTAATCCCAAGAATATATGCTGCCTCTCCCAAATCTTTCATGGAGAAGTTAGTTGACAACCAGGATTTTACTGAAATGTAGAGATGTCGTTTCCTATTTCCTAATAGTCATATGTCATCTACATATAAAATTAGAAACACGACATTACTCCCACTGCTTTCTTGAACACATATGGCTCATCTTCATTTTTGATAAAATCAAACTTTTTGATTGTCTCATCAAAATGAAGATTCCAGCTCCTAGAGGCATGTTTTAGTCCATATATGGACCTTTACAACTTACATACTTTATTTGGCCTATTGGATTCAAAACTTTCAGGTTGTGTCATGTACACATCCCCATTAAGATTCCAATTAATGATTGCAGTTTTAACATCCATCTATCAAATCTCATAGTCATGATATGCTGCTATTGCAAGCAAAATCCGAATTGATTTAGACATGGCTACTGATGAAAAAGTTTCATCAAAGTCAACTTCTTGTCTTTGATTATAACCTTTCGCCACCAATCTAGCCTTATAAGTCTGAACTTTTCCTTCCATGTTGATCTTTTTCTTGTAAATCCATTTACAACCTATATGTTTTACCTTTTCAGGTAGATCAACTAAGGTCCAAACCTTATTTTCATACATGGAGTTCATTTCAGATTCCATGGCTTTCTGCCATCTCTTTGAGTCAATACTTGACTTTGTTTCTGCATAAGTGGTAGGTTCGTCTTCCTCAACTGGTGTTTCGTTATTGCCAATTTCTGCATCATTTAATAAAAGCTCAACTTTTGCCTCATCTAATCGGTTAGCTTCTTCTGTGGTTTCTTGAACCTTTTCAAGATCTACTTTACTCCCACTATTTCCTCTTAGAGTAAACTCTTTTTCTAAGAATATAGCGTACCTTGACACAATGACTTTCACGGTGTTAGGATTGTAAAAGTAGTATACAACAGTTTCCTTTGGATATCCCACAAAAAAGCATTTATCAAATTTAGAATTGAGCTTCCCTGATTCAGTACGCTTCACATAAGTATCACAACCCCAAAATTTCATGTATGATAGATTTGGTCTTTTACCAGTCCATAACTCATACATAGTTTTATTAACCGATTTAGATGAGGCACAATTTAGTGTGTAACAAGCAGTATTGATTGCATATCCCCAAAACGTTTTTGGGAGAACTACATGGCTCATCATGGATCGCACCATATCTAATAGCGTGCAATTTCTCCTTTCATATACACCATTGTGCTACGATGTATATGGTGGAGTCCATTGCGAGAAAATCCCAATCTTTTTCAGATAATCTAAAAACTCTCCTTTCACATATTCTCTACCTCGATCAGATCTTAGTGTTAGAATATTTTTTCCAGTTTTCTTTTCCTAGGGATGGCAATGGGGTGGGTCTGCCATACTGTAGACCCACCCCATGAATTCATTGGGCGGGTCAAGACAGGACGCGTCATGGGGCGGGGTGGAGCGCCAACATGACCCACGAAAGGACCCATAAATTTTTTTCTTTTCAAATTTCAAACTTAGAATACCTCAATTTCTACACATTTTTTGAATTAAATTTATTAAAAATAAGAAAAGGAAAATTCTTGATGGGTCACGGGTCTATAGGACGGGTCCAACCTAACCCAAACTTGCCCCAGACCTATGATGGGGCAGACAATGTTACCCTATACCCGCCCTTTTGCCCCGATTAGGCAGGGTGGGTCAATCCTAATAAGGGTGGGTCTCCACGGGTTTATGGGGTGTTGAGTCAAATTGCCATCCCTAACTTTTCCACCTCCTGCTTGAATTCCTTGAACTTTTTAAGAGCTTCGTGCTTAAACTTCATCATGTATACAAAATCATATCTCGAATGGTCATCAATGAATGTAATGAAGTAGGAAAAGCCATCTCTAGCATTAGTAGACATTGGCCCATATATATCTGTATATATGAGTGCTAGCTAATAAGTCTGCAGCTCTTTCTTCTTTTCTTGTACAGGGAGATTTGGTCATCGTGCCTAAGAGGCATGATTTGCACCTATCAAATGATTTATAATCATTTGAGTCTAAGTATCCATCCTTATGCAACTTGGTGATACGTTTTTCATTTATATGACCAAGTCTGCAATGCCAAAGATATGAGTTATTAACACGATTATCAATTTTGGGCATTTTGCATTCTATACTCATTATAGGATGCTCCAAGTCTACAACATAAATGCCACTGAAAAAATTCCCACAACCATAATACACATTATTAAGATATAAATTAAAGAACAACGTTTATTCTTAATATCAATGAAAAAACCATCTATGTCCAAACATGAAATGGAAATAGTATTTTTGGTAATAGCAGGAACATAATATCAGTCTTTTAATTCTAAAACGAGGCCTGAGGGCAATGATAAATAATATGTTCCTACGGCTAAGGTAGCGACTTTTGCTTCATTCCCAACATGTAGGTCCACATCATCCCTTCGCAATAGTTTACTATTCTTCAGCCCTTGTATATTTGTACAAATATGTGATCCGCATCCAGTATCTAATACCCAAGAAGCTGAAGAAGTAGTCATATTAACCTTGATAAAATAATTACCTGAAGTAGAAGTCTCACTAGACTTCTTTCCCTTCAAGGTAGCGAGGTAAGCCTTACAATTCCTCATCCAATGCCCTTTGCCTCCACAATAGTAGCATGTAGCATTGGCCCGAGATTTGTTCTTATCATGTTTAACTGTTTTCCTAGCGCTTTTGGCTTTTTTGAAACATTTCTTAAAGGTCCTTTTAGACTTCCTCTTTGTTTACATTGGGTTCAATAGTCTTCAACATATTTAACAACTCAGGGAGGGTACATTCAATCTTGTTCATATTGAAATTCATAATGAAATATGAATAGCTATTAGGGAGCGACTGAAGAACGACGTCAATACTTAATTCATGGTCCATGGCAACACCTAATTGGCCTAATTTTTCAGTGTAGCCAATCATCTTCAGTACATGAGCACTAACTGAAGAAACATCTGCCATTACAGCCCTGAATAGCTTTTTGGATGTTTCTTACCTTTTTGTGCGAGACTGTTCATCATACAACTCGTTGAAATGAACTACACGACGCTTTCCGATCTCATACCCTCATGTTGCTTTTGCAACTCAGGAGACATAGATGCAAGCATCACACATGTTGCATTATTATCATCATCCATACGACGAGTGTACGCCTCCATCTATTCTGGAGTAGCTTCCTCATCAGGAACTTTCGGTATCAGCTGTTCAAGAACATATGCAATTTTTTCATGCCTGAGAACTATTCTCAGATTGCGATGCCAGTCCAGAAAATTTTGTCCAGTAAGATTGTTGGCATCAAGTATGCCTCTCAAGTTAATGTGATTACTCATTATTCAATAAACCAAAATGACAAAATATAGAACAATTAATGAATATAATAAATTAATTTAACATGGGCTTTTATTAAATTAATTATACTCTCACTGAATTAATGATCCCCTTAACATTAATTAATGAAATATTTTGATTTTTCAATGGGCTAGGAGGCCGTCTGTTTTACTAAAATCTTGAGTTACTCAACAAGCCCTAATAAAACATTCAGGTACATACTTTATCAATCACATCTTTATGTGACTCCTAGATCATTAAGTAGATAACTATTTATCACATATATCTTATTTATTTACTTGACACGCCTCTAAAATCTTATTTCCTTGAGTCACTCAACAAGAAATAAAACTTTAGTTAAATTCGACCCACTGTTCGAAAATATCATATATTTCATAGTGATAAACATATTCACGAGCGAGCAGCCTTGAGTCACTCAACAAGCTAACATCAGTAATGAGCTTTGGTTACCACTATAACAGTGAAAAGCATATATTAACAATTAATATGAATTTAATATTTTATAGGGGATCTGCCTCATCACATCACAATTATGTATTAAAATAACATCACCTATGCAACATCAATACGTAATAAATATGGGTAGATGATTGTGGACTGTATCTGTCTAGTCTTCTCGAGCCATGAAGAAGACTAGGTTGTGAATTCCTTAGGGACATTGCATTCAATCATCGAATGCTAAATGCAACGGTCTCCATTTTTTGCTTCAACTTGTATCTTATACTAGTTTTCTTCTCGTGGTCTATCTCCAATATATGCCCTACTATCTCTAATATATATCCTATACTAGTTGGCATAGTCACTGGAATATGGACACGCATTCCCATAATAAAATCTAAAATAATTGGCTCTCGGGCCCAAAATCAAATAATAGGCATCTATGCCCAAATGAATTAAATAATCGGCGCCAAGGCCACAAAAAGAATAATAGAAAATAATCAACTATATGTACAACCAATCACATGGGTCGAGTCCATAACCATCCACAAATATTCATCAATATCTAATATTAACAAGCACATCAATTTCAAGATTTGTGGTAATTGACAATAAGTGTCTAAACACTTTAGACAAATAAAAAAGAACCAAACAAGAAATAAATTAATTAATCAATTTCATAGTAATAAATATCATGATTAATTCAATTAATCAATGAATTTTATTAACTAAAGGCCACAAACAAAATAACTTTTTATTTTGTTATTAGTATCAAAGTCATACTTTGATATAGGTTTTGGAAAGTCTTAGGGTTTAGAATCACATATTAAATTAGCCAAAATTTAACTTTTTATCCAAATAAATAACTTTTGTCAAAATAAATTTTATAAAGTTTAAATTTTGACCTAAGTTAAATTTCAAAACCCAAAGACTAATTTGTCAAATTTGTAAAAAAATGAGACTGGTTCTGAAATTTCAGAAACTAGAGGGACCATTCTTTGAGTATCCAAACCTTAAGGGACTGTCTATGCAATTTTAGAAATTACATGGGTCTTCCCTCAGTCTTCTGAAATGAGGAGGGCTTACGGTGCAATTTCAAAAATCTACAGTGACCAGTGTTCCAAACCCTAGCCGCCGTGACCAACGGGTAGCGCCTGCCTTCAGAAAGGTGCTACAGCTCCTAGCGCTGCTTCTAGAGTGGCGTCTGCCCACGGCAGGTGCTGCTTCAGAAGCAATAACTGATGCTGCTGCAAACAGCAGGAGGTAGCTCCGCTGCTGCTGCAACATCACGATGTAGCAACAGCAGCGCCGTTGTTGCAGTTGCAGCGGTCGTCGGGCCTCTACAACTACCGTATTGTACCACCGAAATAGTTACAGTAGTCAGCCGCCATAGTAGCCCTTGTCTGATTCTTTTCTTTTTTTTTTTTTGGCATTCAATTGAAAATACAAATCAAATTCAGATTTTCAATATAAAAATAACTCCAAATCGAATTCGGAATTCATTATTTCTTAAATAATTTTCATCAACAATTACCACAAATCAAATTGATATGAAACAATAACAATTATTGTTACACATATAATAATGAAATCCAACAAGAGGTAAGGTGGCTCTAATACCACTGTCAGGAATTATAGACAATAAGAGTTGTGCAGGATATTTTATGAATAGAGAAGCTATATACAAGGTTTAAGAAATGTGAATTTGGTTGGGGAAAGTGGAATTCTTGGGCCATGTTGTAATAGCTAAGGGAATCGAAGTGGATCCTTCTAAGGTTGAGACAGTAACAAATTGGCTGACACCCGCAAATATGGGAGATGTAAGAAGTTTCTTAGGTTTAGCGGGCTATTATCGGCGATTCATTGAAGGTTTTGCCAATATAGCAAGTCTATTGACTCAATTAACTTGAAAAGGTGTGAAATTCAAATGGATGGAAAATTGTGAAAAAAGCTTTTAGGAGTTGAAGAAAAGATTAGTAACATCATTAGTGTTAACTATACCAAACTGTTCAGATGAGTTTGTTATTTATAGCGATGCTTCAAAAAATGGTTTGGGATGTGTACTAATGCAAAAAGGGAAATTTATTGCTTATGCGTCAAGCCAATTGAAACCGTATGAAAAGAATTCTCTGATGCATGATCTTGAGTTGGCTGTCGTAGTTCACGCCTTAAGATTTGGCATCACTACTTATATGAAAACATGTGTGAAATTTATACGGACCACAAGAGTCTCAAATACTTTTTCACTTAAAAAGAGTTGAACATGAGACAGCGAAGGTGGCTGAAACTGGTCAAAGATTATGACTACACTATCCTTTACCACCCTGACAAGACTACATAGTGGCTGATACTTTAAGCATAAAGAATGTTGGGCAGTTATCAGTTTTAAGAACCGTACATGAGCAGTTAATACAGGATTTTGAAAATTTAAGAATATAGATGATAACTCCATCTATTAGGAAGTTTGGCAAATTATCAAACTTAATGGTTAAACCAGATTTAAGAGATCGGATTGTGAATACTTAGAAGAATGATAAATTTTTGGAAAAGATACGAGCTAGTATTGGGACAATTAAGAGGGAAGGATTTTCCCCTGCACCAGATGAAGGACTTGTGTTTAGAGGGCGCCTTTGCGTGTCAAAAGATGAGCAAATCAGGAATGAGACATTGTTAAAAGCTCATTCCGCTCCTTGTGCCGTATATTCAAGTGGAACAAAGATGTATAAAGATTTACGTGATACTTTTTGGTAGAGGAATATGAAAGGAAGTATCTCCAAATTTGTGGCAAAGTGTATGGTTTGCTAGCAAGTGAAAACTGAACATCAGAGGCCATTAGGGTTATTAAATCTGTTGGAAATACTAGAATGGAAGTAGGAGAAAATCTCTATGGATTTTGTAGTAGGACTTCCGAGGTCAAAGAAGGGCTATAATGCCATTTGGGTCATAGTGATCGACTCACAAAAGCAGCCCACTTTCTACCAATGCGTACGAATTTCAATTTGGAGCAGTTGACGCAATTATATGTTGAAGAAATTGTGAGATTGCATGGTGTCGCAGTGTCAATTGTATCAGATAGAGGCCCACAATTTACTTCAAAATTTTGGAGAAGCCTCCAAGTAGCCCTGGGAACCAAACTTAATTTTAGTACTGTGTGTCACCCTCAGATAAACAAACTAACTGAATGAACGAATCAGACAATAGAAGATATGATAAGAGCATGATCTCTTAAATTTGGGTGGTAGTTTGGAGAAACGGTTACCATTGTTGAATTTGCATACAATAATAGCTACCATGCAACTGTTGGCATCACCCAATATGAAGCGTTAGATGGCTATAAGTGTCATTCACCTTTGTATTAGGATGAAGTTGGTGAAAGGAAATTACTGGGGCCAGATTTAATGAGGAAAACCATGGCTCATGTTGAAAAGATTAAAGCAAGAATTAAGGTTGCACAAGATAGACAAAAGAGTTATGCCGATAAGAGAAGAAAAGATTTAGAGTTAGATCGGAAGAGCGTCGTTTCTCAAGGTGGCTCCAATGAAGGATGTATTATGATTCGGTAAGAAAGGAAAATTGAGACCCAGTAATCAGACCTTTTGAGATACTTGAAAGAATTGGAAACGTGGCATATCGGCTAGCTTTGCCGCCTTAACTCTCAGCAGTACATAATGTTTTTCACGTTTTGTTTTTTACAAAATATATTCATGACCCAGATCGCGTGGTACATGTTCAGACAATTGACATTGAGAAAGATCAATGTTATGAAGAGGCATCTACATGTATTATTGAAAGGAAAGTTCATGTCTTAAAAGATCGAGAGATTTCTCTAGTCAAAGTCCAATAGGGTAGGCATCGTCGAGATGAGGCTACATGGGAAAGGGAAGAAGATATCTTAGCCAAATATCCAAACATTATAGATCAAGTAAGTTTAATTTTGAGGACGAAATTTATTTTAAGTGGGTAAGGTTGTAGCGACCGGAAAATTTCAAAGTAAAATTTTATTAAATAATGACATGGAGCTATAATCTTGCCTATTTTAAATAATGTTCTTGGCACTTGTCTAGTCATATATTTTAAAGCTTAACTAAATTTTAAAACATATTTATTTTAATTCCAAATCTTTTTCAAGACTTTGAATTTTAGTTGGAACTAAATAATCTTTAGCCAATTGTAGAGAGATCTAATTCATATTATCTTCCCCTTCCTAGTTGTACGCCAACTACTAAATTCATATGCACTAAAAATGCTATCTTCTAATCCATGTAGGAAACCAGTCACCAACAGCCTATCTATATATATGTGCTTCTATTCAAGCACCTTTTATTCATGAAAAATTCAATAAACGTTCTCGAGTTGAGGTCGGTATGTTTTCTCTCTCCCACATCCACTGCTTTCTTTTTGGTCTTTTGGAAAGATAGGTACATGACATGTACATATACATAGACCTAGAAATCCCAAAAACATATATACACATTCATTCACACATGTAGATACATAGATATACATATAGAGCATAGTCCTCTCGTCGCAGCCACACCAGAATTCTCCATCGCCGCTGCCACTATCAAAACAGCCACCTGCACCCTTCAACTCACTGGAAACCCATTATCAAGTCTTACCTACACACCAAGGAGCATGGAGACACGATTATACATCACCCATCTTGCCGGAATTTCATTCACCGGAGTCGATTCCGTCAATTTCCGCAGCAACGCACGCCATGTCTCTCGAAATTTCCATTTCTTTGTTTTTTTCTTTCTTTTGGGTGCCGAATTGGGGAATTTAGGATTGGGGTTATATTTTATTAAATTATTTTTGCACTTAGGGTCTCAAGTTCTTGATTCCTCGAAAAAGGTCCTAATTGTTCTTAGACTAGTTAAATTGGCTCTTTAACTTTCTATTTTCACAGACCCGAAAGTTTAGCATTCATCTTTTAGTCCCAGTCCTAAACTATTTTAGAATTTCAATTTAGTCCTTAAAGTTTGTATTTCTTTCCATAAAGAATTATTTTCACTATTCTAAAATAATTTATTTCTTTTGACTAGATGAGGCGCAAAGATCAATAAACGAATAAGATTCTTGTAAGGGTAGTTTAAACTCTCAAAGTTAAGGTAGTGTCTTATTTTGTAAAAGTGTTTTCTTAAATTTTGCTCATTGTTAATTGACTTATATTATGAATGTTGCATGTGAATGAATGATTATAAGAAAGATTGCATATTATTATATGCTTAAGATCATTTTATCTGCGTATCTGCTTTAATGCATAAGAACGGGAGCATGTATTCATCCATGATGGTTGTTCTCAAAGACAAGATTCCCCAAGAAAGAACTAATTGCATATTTATATGTTATATTTATTATATGAATTGATTAAGATGCGCTAGAGTCTATTGAGTCTATTCTATACTCATTCTTTAAAACTAACACTTTTAGGTTTTGGAGCCAGTGACAGGTCAATGGACTAAGGCTACTAGAAGCTAAATTTAGAGTTTCTATGAATTGTTCTTTAGAATCCTAAATTATTCGTTTATTTGATTGTTGAATTTCAAATTATTTTGGACAAATTCCTTTATTCATTATCAATGAGATTTTCCGCATTTAATTATTTTGTTATTAATTCCACAGTTAAATTAAATTTTTAAGATAAGGTAGCATCCTGGGTTTTCTGAATTCGAGGCATTACAGATGTTTTTTTATTTCAATTACTTAATGCTTTTTGCATATGTAAAGAATTTAAGATTTTCTAAATTACATTAGTTCCGATCTGGTGGAAATGTTGGGATTTGATTGGAGAATTATAGCCTTTTAGCTATTGGTTAATTGACTTTGGTTTGAAATATAAGAACTTTTATCTTTATTTATGACATCAAGTCGATTGTCTTTTGGTAATTTTGTTTAATGGTTCTTGGTCAGATTGGATATGTTAGCTATGAAGTGTGAGCTACGTATGTAAATCGGGGCTTTAAATATGTTGTCCATCAACATTGTATCAAAAATTCAATTAATCAACTTGGTGATGTTGATATATGATTTCAATAACTTTGATAAAGATATTGCTATGATGGAAGTGCATGAGTTGCCCTATTCTCTCTGGAATTAGAGTTTGTTCCCACCTTGGTATGGCTTGAGTTTTAGGGGTTTTTAGTTACTTTTTGCGTTCTTCTCATCAAGAGGGTTTCTTTTGGCTAGCCATTCCTTTGTGTTATGATTTTAACGACTTGGCTTGATGGATCCAGAGGAGATTCAACAACTTTCCGCTAGATGACGCTTGGAGTCCATGCAGTTCATGTTGGTGGGAAAGATTCTTGGGGCAAGACTAGTGGTCAAGATTGATTGGAGAGGGTTCTACGTAATGTATGGCATGTCTGTTGCCAGTTCACGCCGGAGTAAAAAAGAGCAGCGAATATGTGCTTGTTTAGGTTTGCCATGTTGAAAGATAAACGGAGGATTCAAATAGGTGGTCTGTGGCTGTACAATAAACAAATTCTTGTCCTAAAGAATCCAAAAGGGGTAGGAGAGTTGGATGATGCAGAGTTTAATATCGTTCCTTTTTGGGTGTATTTTGTTAACTTGCCTTTAATCTGTATAACCGAGCTGATTATGAGGAATATTGGCAACCAAATTTGCATGGTGGAGAGGGTTGATCTTGAGAACATAATTCTAAGAATTCATGTCACCATTGACGTAACTCGGCTGTGGAAGTGGGGTGTAAAGGTGTATCTTGAAGTGGTTAAAAAAGACGTATGGCTTCTTCTCTAATATGAACGCCTGCCAGATTTTTGTTTCCATTGTAGGACTATTGGCCATCATCTATATGAATATGAGCGTAAAGGTGTGATTGGGGCTCGACAGGAGGAGTGCCCATATGGTGTTTAGAATCAACCTCACAACCTTTGAGAAGGCAGTTGTCGGGGGTATAGCCAAGCTGCGGGGGAGGAGGGGGAAAAGTCAAGTGTGAATAAAGAAGGTGTTCGTAATGGTGACCGATTATCTGTTAATGTGTTGGATGCCAGAGGGAGGGAAGGGACGAAGGTGGACGGGAATGGGGAAAAAGTGAGAGCGTAGGTGGGTCAGGGAGTGGGTGAGGTGATAGAGGGGAAGGATGCATCTAGCAAAGCCACAAATGATGACGCAGGAATGAATTTCTTGAGGGGTTTAAAAGAGGTGTGGTTGATTGAGACTGGAGCGGGGAAGAAATAGGCTGATCGAGTAGTAGTGGAAATAATAAGTGGGGGAGGGAATGAAGTGGCGAAGACAATGGATAAAATAGAGAATCTAGGCAACAGTAAGGAGGTGCGAAAGGGGTGGAAAAGGAATTAAAAGAATATAGGGGGCCGTATCAGTGGGTCACTGCAGAAACATTTCGTAACAATGGGTGTTTTACGGGTGAGTGGGTTTAAGGGGAAGGTCAGTCCGTATGGTAAAAGAAAGGTGTAGTAAGGGGAGAAGAGTTGGGGAAGAGGAGCAAGATAAGCGACACGAGTTTGTTTATGGATAGAGGGGTGATGTAGTGATGGTTAAGCTTCGTACTGAAGGTACTATAGGATCGATGAGTCCTGCTGAGCAGGACCACTAGGCTCAATGAGTTGTCTCAGTTGGAATGTTCAGGGATCTAGAAACCCTAGAACATTCAACTCGCTATGGACTTTGATCTGTAGACTATTCCTTAATCTTGTCTTTCTGCCTGAGACAAGGTTATCCGGTGCAAGGGCAGAATGAATTCGGGTAGCATTGGGGTTTGCTTCATGTTTTGTGCTGGATTTTGGAGGACAAAGTTGGGGTTTGATGTTGCTTTAGGACTATGAGGCGGATGTTCAGATTGGCTTCTACTCGAGTGGCCATATTGAATCTCAAGTATGTATTAGGAGGGGGGAGTGGAGGTTGACAAAGTTCTATGGAAACCTATGGTTGGCTGAGCATGATTTACCATGGGAGCTTTTGAGATGGTTTTAGAAGCGTAATGATCGACCTTGGCTTTGTATTGGGAACTCTAACGAGACCATGTACTTGAGTGAAAGGCATGGAAGTCAGTCTAGGTTGGCTCGGGTGAGAACTTTCAGGAGGTGTTGGCTGTGTGTGGCCTTGTAGATTTGGGGTTTAGGGGAATGGAAATGACTTGGAACAACAGATGATCATAGACTCGACCGAGCAGTTGGAATGAAGGTTGGAGGAATATTTTCATGCATGCAACAATGGAGAACCTAGATTATGCGAGGTCCGATCATAGGCCTCTACTCTTGCAGCTGGATGGTGCAATTAGAAGTGGCCAAAGACTGTCTAAGCAGAGACCGTTTTGGTATGAGCTATATTGGGTTAGGGAGGAGGGATACGGGGAGGTTATGGCAGGAGTACACACTGAATGACATAGTAACAGTGAAGAAGATGGCCCTTTTAAGGGCATTAAGCATAGTCTTAATGCTCATGGTGAGAAACTTAAAAGTTGGAGTAATGTTCATTTTGGAGGGACGGAGAAAAGGTTGGCGGAACTTGAGAAGAGGCGTAATGTGTTATTAAAGTTGTCTAGGCCAAGGCACCATATGGAGGAGATCTGCAGGTTGGGGGGACAAATTGAGAGTATACAAATTGATAGCTGCTTTTGAAGTACTCCACTCAATGGAGAAGCGGAATAATGGTGAAAAGGATTTCATTGCTTTGAAACTAGATATGAGCAAGGCTTACGACCATGTAGAGTGGAAGTTCGTCTCAGTGGCTATGAGGAAGATGGGCTTTTAAGATAGATGGATTCACGGTATTTATGACTGCATTGTCACGCCAAAATACACGTTTACTATTATTGGGTGCTATCGGTGGAAGGTTTTGCCTTCACAGGGACTGCGTCAAAGAGGCCCCTTATCACCCTATTTATTTATTATGTGCGCGGAGGCTTTATTGGAGCTAATTACTAGAGTGGAACGGCATGGTTGGATTCAGAGAATGAGATGTAATAGAGATAGACCAATGGTAACCCACTTGTTTTTCGCTGACGATTCAATTCTGTTCATCTGGGCTGCTACACAAGGTGTTACATGCATATTGGAGGTGCTACATGTTTACGGGCGAGCATCGGGGTAAAAGTGAACATAATCAAGACAACCATCACTTTTTATCCAAATGTGGGACAGGAAAATAAGAGAGTTATTGGTGATCTACTGAGTATGGACGTCCTTAGGCAACATGAAAGGTACCTGGGTTTTCCTTCAGTGATTGGGTAGAGTAAGAGGGCAACTTCCAATTCTCTAAAGGAAAAGATATGGGACCGTATACAATCTTGGAAATGTGGATATTTTTCTAGTGCTGGGCAGGAGGTTATGATTAAAGCTATCCTCCAAGCCATACCTACTTACAGTATAGGAGTATTTCAACTGTCGGTCCAATTAGGTGATCGCTTGTCAAATGCGCCAAAAAATACTTAATTTCCTTACTCGGGTTCAAACAAAATTGTAGTAGTGGAGTAAGGGTCGAAAGATCGGAAGAGCACAGTGAATAAATCAAGTAACTAAATGTTAACTAGAGATTGGGGGGTTTTTTTGAGTTTGAATTGTTAATAAAAACTAAATCAAATGACAAGTAATAGCGCAACTAATAAATTGAGTAGAAAGATTAATGAGGAGAAACACCTAATGCTCGGTTCAGTTGAGTCTAGATAAGTAGTTCATAAGCTCTCAAAACGTACTTCTATCATAAATTTGAGATTTCTAACCCTAGGTATTGATATGATCCAATTACCTGAATTTTTCCTTAAATTGTAACTAATCTAAAGAAGTTCTCGAATTAGATTATTAGCCTTGGATAACTTAGAAAGAGTTCTCCAAATTTAATGCAAAGCCAATTTGTAGAACAAGAAAAATAGGCTAGACTAACACACAAAAATCGCAAGCTTGCTTTGTAATTTTAGGTTCTGATATCCCTAGCAATTTAAAATCACTAGCTGCTACAAATAAATTAGGGAGAACAACATTTACATGTCGAATACCTAATTCTAGCAATAGACAAATAGGTGCATCAGTCAAAGGGCCCTTTTGAAATAGAACACCAAATTATCATAAACTTGAATGATAGAACATCCCAACAATCTCAATTAACAATACTAGAAATAACGTCAAAGAAAGAGCTAAAAGAAAAACAGATCTTTAGATATCAACGTCCCCTCGAACTAGGTAAAAGAAGCCCTAGCCTTGCATACTCACATCGATCACAGGTTTGGTATCTTCGATCTTCAAAAACTCCTTGTGTTTCTCCCACTTTTATCTTGTATGGTGTGTGTCATTTTTCCACCCTCTCTTCCTCTTTTATAGCTCTAGAAAAACCCTCAAAAACATCCCAGAAGTCGTGCATAAACTTGGCCCGAAAATAGAGTCCCAATCTAGAAGGGATTCTGCGCACAAGGGGTTCCGAGGGCGCCCGCACTGGACACTCAGTTGAATTTGCACCGATTATCACTTGCAGGGGTGGGCACACTAGGGGATCAGGGCGCCCGCCCTGACTCCGATCTCCTATGATCTTGGTTCCTCAAATATAGCAGTGGGGGCGCACTACTAATTGCTGCGCCCTCCCTGCTTCCAACTTTTCTTCTATTCATTTTTAGTCCTTTCGGTTTCATTGTCCCACATCTTAGTCCCCAATTTCTGAATTCCTTGGAAGACATGTCCAATCCTGATTCTTTTCACATTTTCCTTGGCCCTGCTCCAAATAAACAAATTAAACACAAATACCTATTTTTAACGTAACACAACACATAACAAACACAAGTTTGGGGAAATTAAACACTCTAAAATAACACTTATCAAATTCCCCCACACTTAACCCATTGTTAGTCCTCGAACAACACAAAACCAAAACACTAAAAGCAATTATGGACATTAGATCCTCCCGGTTACACACAAGGCAAACAACTTATCATTATAATGATGGAAAATCATGGTAGCTTGCCTAATAAAAAGTTTCCCAAGCAATGCAAGAGTTTTAAAATTATTTTTCTCTTTTTTTCACAAGGACTAACCCTTCAAAACTCATAAAATGTCATGAACAAGGGTATTTAAGCAACCTTTAGAATCATAAAAAAAAAAACTTTTACCTAAAATAGCATAGACCAATAGGCCAACACTCATGGATAAATTCACTCTTCGCTCAAGTGTTTAAGGTCAAGTATGTACGCTCTAGATTCTAAACACTAGGAGACTTCTACCATAGGCTTGCAAGATTTATCATTCTCCACCACTTCGTGCACATGCATAACACAAATAAAAAGGTCTTTTGAGGGTTGTAATGTGGCTAAGGGTCAAGGTGGGAAAATTATGGGAAGTGAGGCTAATGGACCATTGGACTTAGTGGAACACAACATTCATAACGTTCAAGCACACATCTCAAGTGGAACCACTACTCTCTCATTCTTTCAAAGCAATTAGCACCACTCATTTAATCACAACACATCCCAACCGTCGCATAACTCAAGCACTAGTTTTAAGAAATAAAATCTATCTCAACTTCTATTTGCTTTCTTGTTTTTTCACTACCACTCCTTTATTTTCTTCTCTTTTTGTTCCTATTTTTTTTTCCTTTCCTTTTTTTTCTCATCTTTTTTTTCTTTTTTTCATCTATCAAAAAGCAATAACGTCCTTTCAATTTCGTTCTCTTTTTTTTCGTAGACTCTTCCATTCCCCCTTTTTTCTCCCAAGTCATCTACTCTTTCTTTTCTTCTCTTCAACTCATTTTGCACAAATAATTTCCCTCGTTATTCATCAATGCTTTCATGTCGCTACATAACCAACCATATAGCCTTTATATTATCGCATCATCTCATCACAACCTCATCAACAGAGCAATTCCCCTACACTCACTTCTCATCCACCCTCAAGTACAAAAAAACATCACAACTCCACTAGTCCTTTGGTAAGATAAGGATAAATAATTTCAGTTCAAGACTAGTATTAAAAGGTGTAAAGAAATAAAAATAGACAATAAAGCTCAAAGGGGCTATGCAAAAAGGACATTCATTGATAAGGTAGGCTTTTTGGCTAATGTGGGTTGACAAAAAAAATGACTTGATCATATTCATGCCACACATATAGCAATGCAGCCTCAAAGAGAAATCAAGCAAGTTCTAGAGAAACCAACCCATGGAAGAATATCACACAAGAGCAAAGATAATGAGACTGATAAAGATGTGTCAGTCTAAGGATCAAAAGTCTCACTGGGTTCAATCTGTCAACCAAATCCAGTCCTAACTGACTCCAGGCAAAGGAAATCAAGATAAGGTGCACGATCACTTATTCAATCATGTTATGAGTCTCTCTAGGTATTTTTTTCTCTTTCATTCATTTTTTGCTCTATTTTTTTTTACTCTAGCACTACTCAAGATCCTAATTCCAGCTAAGCTACCATCCTTTTTAAATTCAAAAGCTAACAAGTTACCGCCTCATGTCAAACCGAGATTCACAAAACATCCAACACGACAAAACTCACAACAAAGAACGAAATACAAGTGCTTAACTAGAACAATTTCCAAATTATAACAGAAACATAACATAAACATAACGAAATTGAACTAAGAAACACATAAAATTCTACTAAGAAACACATAAAATTCAGTAGAATCCTTCCCCCACACTTAAACTCTACATTGCCCTCAATGTAGAATCAAACATAATAAGATCAGAGGAAAGGAGTTAGGAACTCCCTGTTGGGACATTTGAGGGTGAGTCAGTGTCATCTCTCTACCGGCTAGACCGAGCCGATTTAGAGATACTGCGCTCTGCTTGTATCTGGTGGACGGTGGCCCAGATATTTCAGTGATCTTCCCGAATGGCCGCAACTTCCATGGTCAAATTCTGGAAGAGACTCAGCGTTTGTTGTTGAAAAGGGTTCTCTCCACTAGACTCGTCAGACCTTGATGGAACTTCTGGAGCAGTCTAAACTGATGGACTGGCTTTTCATTTCTTGTTCGATATTTGCAACCTCGCATTCTCTCGAGAAGCTTTGCAGATTGGGTCGTCATTTTTAGATTATCCTCATTTTCCCTACGCACTCCCGCTTGTGCACAAATGCTCATAATCAAACACGGGAAGAGGAGTCTTTTGCTTGGATCTCTTTTGTGTACCACATTCTTTAATCTGCTCATAAATATGGCAGCCCAGATCAATTTTCACCCTATGCCATATGTGATATAACAAACGAGCCCAGTTGAGGTAAATTTTGGTAGTATTCGAAGTAGGCTCGACATTGGCTTTCTTGGCACCAGTGCATTAGATTCTAGTTAAGAATGAACCGAGTCACATCGTCATCCTCTTTGCCTGCTGGGGTATATTCTTTGTAGTACGACGCTCTTCCGATCTGTAGGATCCAACCCCACGTAGGAATCAATGACTTCCTTGCTAAACCAGACCCATCAATTATAAACCTTTGTTTGATGGGCGTTGTGAGAGTTCTCATTGTCAATGTCGGTGTTGAAGTTTTTGTAGAAGTCTTGAACAAGTTTTGTGTTGCCCCTTGGAAGGTCAGTCACATATTTTGTCCACCCTTGGTCTTCAATTATTCTCTTAAGAAAGTAGTCCTTAAAAACATTGAGGTACACATGCCTCTCCTTAATCACTTGGATGGATGACCATTCATTTTCTTGGATGACTTTTGACTTCCCTTTGCTTGATGAAGAGGAGAATGCCATTGTGAGCTTCAAGTAAAGGTAAAGAAAGAACCTACATGTGGAAATAAATCCATAAGCTTGTGTAGGAGTTAATTGAAACAAGAACTTTAACTTTCAAGAACAACGCCAATAATGAGCCAAGCAATGTGCATTGTTTCAAGCATGAATTCAATAGATCGGAAGTTTATTGGGGCATTATATCAAACGCTTGGTTCGCAAATTTTCAAAGTATTGTTTAAAGTAAGTAGAATTCTTAAATAAGTTCCAAGGCAATATGCAGCATTGCCATACATGTACTCAAATAAGCAAATTCATCCAAGAAAAGAGCAAAAACTATCACAATTTTTCGTCCTACAGGTGCACCAATTTCGTCCCACAATTTCACCAAAGTTTAAGAGAATGAGGTGGAAGGGCTTAACTTGAGATTAGATTAAAAGTACTGACTATTTTGTTGCCACGCCAATGGAAGAGTACTAGAGGTTGAGAATTGGAGTTGCTTGTTTTTGTTGTGATTAATGGAGTAGAGGGGTTAGGGTTCTTGCCTAAGAGTTCGAGAGAGTGTCAAAGGGTGGAAGGTTCTGGCTTGGGTTTGTAAAAAAAATGCTAAAAACAATACTTTTTTTTCCAAACGCGCTCGGGGCGAGCGCACCACTCCATAAGGGCGCCCCCCCTAGGCATTCTGTTGGATTTTGTTTAAAAAGGAGGTGGGTGCCCTGCTGAGACAGGGCGCCCGCCCCGGACCTTCTACCCCAGATTTCAAAAAAAAAAAATTTTAATTTGTTTTTTATTTTTTATTTTTTAATACTTTGAAAAATAAACAAAATTAATAAATCCCATCCCCCACTCAAAAACCAAAAAAATTAAAAAATTTTGAACATGCTCGGCTAAAAAAAATAAAAATGACAAAGACCAAAACTAAAATTAAACGGAGGGAAAGGAAACTCCCTATTGGGTTGCCTCCCAAATAGCACCCTTGTTTAATGTCGTTGGCTCGACGATGCCCTTGTTGTGGTTAAGTGCTGGGTTTTTGACCTTCCAAAAATATTTCCTCAATGTTGCGGACTTGAAAAGCTTCATAATATGGCTTGAATCAATGGCCATTGACTTTAAACATTTTATCCGTCTTCAAGCTCTTAATTTCCACTGCACCACCGATCTAAAAACTTTTATGACAACAAAAGGTCCAATCCAACGAGAACGCAACTTACTTGGGAAGAGCTTGAGTCGAGAATGATAGAGCAAGACTTTTTGTCCTACTTCAAAGTTTTTTCTTGAGATCATTCGGTCATGGAATGCTTTCACTCTTTCTTTGTAAATCATAGCACTCTCATATGCATCATTCCTCAACTCCTCAAGCTCTTGCAATTGAAGCTTCCTATGTGTTCTTGCTTATTCGAAATCCATATTGCATTGCTTTATTGCCCAGTAGGCCTTGTGCTCAATTTCAACTAGGAGATGACAAGGTTTACCAAACACCAATCGGTAAAGGTACATACCAATTGGTGTCTTATAAGCCGTCCTATGAGCCCACAATGCATCTTCCAGCCTCAAACTCCAATCCCTCCTATTAGGCCGAACTGTCTTCTCTAAAATGGAATTTATTTCTCTATTCGATACTTCAGCTTGACCACTTGTTTGGGGATGATAAGATGTTGAAACTCTACGTAGCACCCCATATTTCTTGAGCAAGGCTTCTGTCAATCTATTGCAAAAATGGGTTCCCCTGTCACTTATAATCACTCTTGGCACTCCAAACATGTTAAAGATGTTAGATTTGACAAAATCTGCAATAACCTTAGAATCATTAGTCTTAGTGGCTTTGTTTCTACTCATTTAGATGCATAATCTACTACCAAAAGAATATACGTATATCCGTAAGATGTAGGGAATGGTCCCATAAAATTAATGCCCTAAACATCAAAGATTTCACAAATAAGAATAGGATTCTGGGCCGATCTTGATCTCTTTGGGAGATTTTACCTGCTCTTTGGTAATTATCACAAGCTTTTCAAAACATGTACGCATCTCTAAACAAAGTTGGCCAATAGAAGCCACTTTCTAACACCTTTTGGGCTGTTCTTCTTGGACCAAAATGTCCTCCACAAGCGTAAGAGTAACAAAAAGTTAGAATTGACTAAAACTCAAGTTCAAGGACACATCTTTTTATTATCTGATCCGCACATCTTTTCCAAAAGTAGGGGTCGTCCTAGATGTATTACTTGGCAACACTCTTGAGTTTGTCTCTTCTTGCTTTAGCCCATCTAGCAGGTAATAGTTTGGTTGCTAAGAAATTTACTAGATCCACATACCAAGGGGTTTCCTTACCTGCAAGCAAACTTTCATCTGAGAAGGCTTCTTTTAATGGTATGCCATCTTCCTCCCGAACTACCCGACTAAGGTGATCTGCTATAATATTCTCTGCTCCTATTTTACCCTTGATCTCCAAATCAAATTCTTGGAGGAGAAGAATCCACCTTATGAGCATGGGTTTCACCTCTTTCTTTGCTAGAAGGTGCTTCAAAGCTGCATGATCAGTGAAAACAATTACTTTAGTTCCCAGTAAATACGATTGAAATTTTTCTAAAGCAAAAACAATTGATAAAAGTTCTTTTTCTGTTGTAGTGTAGTTAGCTTGTGCAGCATTCAAAGTCCTTGAGGCGTAGTAAATCACATGAGCTACCTTCCGAGCCCATTGGCCTAGAACTGCCTTACAGTACAATCACTGGCATTACACATTATTTCAAATGGGAGGCTCCAATCCGGGGGTTGAATTTTTGGGGGAGATGTGAGTAACTCTTTTAATTTATTGAATGCCCACTTGCATTGCTCATCAAACTCAAAGCCCATATCCTTTTGTAACAAGCTACACAAAGGTGAAGTTATCTTTGAAAAATCTTTGATAAACGTGCAGTAAAATCCTGCACGTCCAAGGAAAGATCGAACATCCCACATACTGGCGGGGTGTAAGGTAAAGCAGAAAATAAATCTACCTTAGATTTATCAACTTCAATTCGGTTAATTGATACAACATGGCTAAGACTATACCTTGTTCAACCATGAAGTGACATTTTTCCCAATTAAGAACCAGGTTAGTCTCAATGCATCTTTTCAAAATCAGAATTAAATTGTCCAAACAATTATCAAATGAATTACCCCAAACATTAAAATCATCCATGAAAATCTCAATGATATTGTCTATATATTCAGAAAAAATACTAATCATACATCTTTGGAAGGTAGCAGGGGCATTATACAATACAAAGGGCATTACACAATACAAAATGCATTCGACGATATGCAAACATACGGAATGGACAAGTGAAAGTGGTTTTATCCTGATCTTGAGGTGCTATGGCAATCTAAAAATAACCTGAAAAGCCAACTCAAAAGCAATAATGAGAATGTCCAGCTAACTTTTCAAGCATTTGATGAATAAAAGAAAGGGGGAAGTGGTCCTTTCGGGTTCCAAAATTTATTTTTCTATAATCAATACATACCTGTCACCCAGTTTGCAACCGAGTGGGAACCAACTCACCTTCCTAATTTTCCATAACTATCACACCTGATTTGGTTGGCACAACCTGAACCGGGCTTACCCACTTACTGTCAAATATAGGGTAAATCACCCCAACCTCTAAGAGCTTCAGGATCTCTTTTTTCACGACTTCCATCATTGGGGGATTTAATCTTCTTTGAGCCTGCCTTGTTGGTTTGACATCATCTTCAAGCAATATTCAGTGCATACAGATGGAAGGGCTTATCCCTTTTATGTCAGCTATGGTCCAACCTATTGCTTTTTTATAGTCTCTCAAGACACGTACTTGTTTGTCTTCTTGCTCTGGTGTCAATTTGGATGAGATGATCACTGGAAGTGTGTCTTTTTCTCCGAGATAGACATATTTCAGGTGACCTGGCAATGGCTTTAATTCTAAAGACAAAAGATAGCAATCTATTAGTAGATTCTGGCAATTGAATAGTACAAATTGCATACCTTTTTGGCACCGGTTGTAAAGAATGTAGGGCCGCCACCGTCTCTTCTAATTCTTCCCTGAATGCCAGCTCTCTATGTTCCATCTCAAGATACTTAGTTAGAGCTACTTCTAATTCATCCCTGCAACTCAACTGAAAAGTTTCTTCCACAAGAGGATCAATAATATCGATTGCAAACACAGAACATGCATCGTCATGTTGTTTTAAGGCATCATAAATGTTAAATTGGATCATTTCCCCATCAAATTCCATAGTGAATGTTCCCTTACGCACATCTATCTTAGTTTGTGAAGTGTAAAGAAATGGTCGTCCCAATAAGATAGGTGTAGAGTTAGGGATGGACTCATCATTCATATCAAGTACATAAAAGTCAGAGGGAAAAACTGGTCCATTTACTTGCACTAGCACATCCTCAACTACTCCACCTCGGTAAGCATTTATCCTATCAGCTAGTTGAATGATGACATTTGTTTCCTTTAACTGATTTAGATTTAGAGAGGCATAGATGGAACGAGGGATGACATTAATAGATGCTCCTAAATCTATCAAGCCTTTTTCAATTTTAGTGCCTCCTATTCTATAAGGAATAGTAAACAACCTAGGTCCTTGTATTTTGGGGGTAGTTTCTTTTGAAATACAGCTGACACTGTTTTCCCCATCTTGATCTTTTCATCTCCTCTTAGTCTCCGCTTGTTGGTGCAAAGGTCCTTGAGAAACTTGGCATACCTTGGCACTTGTCTGATTGCATCCAACAATGGGATGTTCACTTCAACATTCCTGAATGTCTCCAAGATCTCCTTCTCCTTGTCTTCTTTCTTTGCTTTAGCTAACTTGCTAGGAAAAGGAGGAAGAGTTGGTTGAACATTAATGGGGAAGTTAGGATTTACCTGTTGGCTTGATGCATCTACTCCTTCTTTTCCAATATCCCTCTCAGTAGCATCTTCATTGACGATTGTAGGCTTTACCTGTTTTGGACTCTCAACCTCTTTCATATTCCTCAATGTCATTGCACTCACATTTTTGGGGTTCACTTTAGGTTGAGAAGGTAGTTTGCCCTCTGGTTGAGCCTCCAAACAGTTTATGGCAGTTGCTATCTGACTCATCTGATTTTCCAGGTTTTGGATGCTTGATTTGGTATCATGTTGAAATTGTAGAGTGTTAGATGCTAAGGTTTTAACCATATCTTCCAATGGCATACTTGAATTTTGAGGTGGTGGTGGAGGCCTTGGTTGGAATTGCCCCGGTTGTGAGTTTGGGAAGAAATTCTGGGGTCTATTTCCATAACGGAGGCTAGGGTGATCCCTCCATCCAGGATTGTATGTGTTGGAATAGGGATTATACTGCCTGTTCTGGAAGAGAGGATTTCCTGCAGCCTTAAACTGTTCTGTTTGTTCTTCTTGTAGCAGGGGGCATGAATCAGTTGGATGGCCCATGGTAGAGCAAATTCAAAATGCTTTAACCTACTGTGCATTCCCTACAGCAAGTTGCCTCACAAGAGAGGTTAATTTAGATAGTTGATGTTCAATAGAGATCTCTGTACCTCATTTATCCTTCTCAAAGATGTGTCCTGACGGAAGCCAAATTGCTGAGAATTTTCTGCCATATTGGCAATCAAGGTTCTTGCTGCGTCAGGAGTCTTATCCACCAATTATTCACCACTTGCTGCGTCAATCATACTCTGATCCATTGCAGTTAATTCCTTATAGAAGTACTGGATTAGGAGCTTATCGTTTATCTGATGTTGTGGGCAGCTAGCATAGAGCTTCTTGAAACGCTCTCAATACTCATAGAAGGGCTCTCCTTGTTGTGTCTTATCCCACATATTTCTTTTCTAATGTTTACATCTTTGGAGGCAGGGAAATATTTTTCTAAGAATACCCTCTTCATCTCGTTCCAAGTAGTGATGGTTGTAGACGGTAAATAGTAGAGCCAATCTTTAACTGCATCTTTCAATGAGAAGGAGAAAGCCCTTAGCTTGATTTGCTCTTCAGAGATCGGAAGAGCAGGTGGTTTCATACTTGAGCACACCACAATGAAATTCTGTGAGATGTTTGTGAGGGTCCTCACCTGCAAGGCCATGAAAAGATGGCAATAAATGAATTAACCCTAATTTTAGTTCAAAAGTTATAGTTTCCGCTAATGCAGGGAAAGTAATGTAGAGAGGTTGTTGATTAAGGTTTGGAGCAGCCAATTGCTTTAATGTTTGATTGTTGGCGGCCATTGCTTTAGTTGTGGACTTCTTTGCTTCCTTTCTCAGCCTGTGTAAAGTTTTCTCAGGTTCTGGATCAAAAATCAATGGAGATTGATCAGATAATCGGGTCTTAATCATGCACAACTGATATTAGTAAGCAATCTATTTTAAAACAAATAAAATAAAAGTAAAAATTAAGAAAAAAAACTAATTAACAGAATTACTTAATTGACCACACAGTTCCCTGGCAATGGCACCAAAAATTTGATCTCTTGTCGAATGCGCCAAGAAATACTTAATTTCCTGATCTCGGGTTCAAACAAAATTGTAGTAGTGGAGTAAGGGTCAAACCCACAGGGAACAGTGAATAAATCGAGTAAATAAATGTTAACTAGAGATGGGGGGGGTTTTTTGAGTTTGAATTGTTAATAAAAACTAAATCAAATGACGTAATAACGCAACTAATAAATAGAGTAGAAAGATTAATGAGGAGAAACACCTAATTCTCAGTTCAGTTGAGTCTAGATAAGTAGTTCATAAGCTCTCAAAACGTATTTCTATCATGCAATTGAGATTTCTAACCCTAGGTATTGATATGATCCAATTACCTGAATTTTTCCTTAGATTGTAACTAATCTAAAGAAGTTCTCGAATTAGATTATTAACCTTGGATAACTTAGAAAGAGTTCTCCAAATTTAATACAAAGCCAATTTGTAGAACGAGAAAAATAGGCTAGACTAACACAAAAATCGCAATCTTGCTTTGTAATTTTAGGTTGTGATATCCCTAGTAATTTAAAATCACTAGCTGCTACAAATGAATCAGGGAGAACAACATTTACATGTCGAATACCTAATTCTAGCAATAGACAAATAGGTGCATCAGTCAAAGGGCCCTTTTGAAATAGAACACCGAATTATCATAAACTTGAATGATAGAATATCCCAACAATCTCAATTAACAATACTAGAAATAACGTCAAAGAAAGAGCTAAAAGAAAAACAGATCTTTAGACATCAACATCCCCTCGAACTAGGTAGAAGAGGCCTTAGCCTTGCATGCTCACGTCGATCACAAGTTTGGTATCTTCGATCTTCAAAAACTCCTTGTGTTTCTCCCACTTTTATCTCTTATGGTGTCTGTCGTTTTTCCACCCTCTCTTCCTCTTTTATAGCTCTAGAAAAACCCTAAAAAACGTCCTAGAAGTCGTGCATAAACTTGGCCCGAAAATAGAGTCCCAATCTGGAAGGGATTATGCGCACAAGGGGGTGCGGGCGCCCTCGGACAGCAGGGCGCCCACACTGGACACTCTGCTGAATCTGCACCGATTTTCACTTGCAGGGGCTGGCGCACTAGGGGATCAGGGCCCCCATCCTGACTTTTCAGCCTCTGATCTTGGTTCCCCAAATATAGCAATGCGGGCGCACTGCTAATTGCTGCGCCCGCCCTGCTTCCAACTTTTCCTCTATTCATTTTTAGTCCTTCCGGTTTCATTGTCCCACATCTTAGTCCCCAATTTCTGAATTCCTTGCAAGACACATCCAATCTTGATTCTTTTCACATTTTCTTGGCCCTGCTCCAAATAAACAAATTAAACACAAATACCTATTTTTAACATAACACAACACATAACAAACACAAGTTTGGGGAAATTAAACACTCTAAAATATCTCTTATCATTAGGTAACGAAGTAAGGATTATGATATCTAGATTCTGGTGCGGAGTGCATGGAAATGAAAGAAAGATGGCTTAGGTCAATTGGAATATTGACATGTGTTCGGCCAAGAGAAAGAAAGGAATAGGCTTTCATGATCTGTGTAAGTTCAACCAAAGCCTTGTGGTGAAGCAGGTTTGGAGAGTTTATCAAAACCCAGAGCCGTTGCTAGTAGGATTCTAAAGAGCAAATATTTCCCTCAATCTACTATCGTAGATGCAATGGGCAAAGCAAGGAGCTCTTATGTGTGGCGTAGCTTGATGTGGGGCAAGGAAACTATTGAAAAAGGATCATACTGGAGGGTTGGTATGGGGGAGAATATTAGAATTTGGAAGGATAGCTGGCTACTGGATGGTTTAATGTTTTGGCCGATTACACCTAAGATGGATGGGCTTGACCGAGTGAATGAATTGATGGCCGAGGGTGAGGAATGGAAAAGTGAGGTGATTGAGACTACATTTTGGCCGGTGGATCAGAATAGCATCTATTCTATCCCAGTTGGGGATAACAGACAGAGGGATAGTCTTATTTGGCACGGCACCAAAAACAGAGAATCTCCATATCTTGCCTTGGACCAAGCACTTTATATAGAGACTGTTGAAGGGTGCTATTCCCATAAATTACAACTTTGGGTGGAGGAGCATGGCTACGACAATTAGGTGCCCCGAGGCAAAGTCTATGAGTCAGAGCTACACTTGTTCGTCCAGTGTGATTGGGTATTGTGGCTATGGAAATGGCTTAGTGGTCGGGAGTAGATCAAAGGTGCAGTGGTGCATAGAGGGGACTTGAGGTTTGGAGAGTTTTTGTGGGGTTTGAAAACCGTAACTACTACTAGGGCTTTTGAAATCTTGTGCATGGGGGCATGGGTAATTTGGAAGACAAGGAATCAAATGCTCCATTGAGGGAAGGATACGGTGGTCGAGTTTGCATGCGACTACACTATTATTCAATTAGATGCATATCACAGAGTCTGCTGCTTTGAGCAACCTACTCGAGAAGGGAACCAGTTTTTGGCTGGCATGATATGGAAGAATGAGGCTGGACAAGTGAATGGTATGACCCTATCCACAGATGTGGTAGTTAGAGGGAGTGATGGAAGGATGGGGTTTGGAGGGGTGATCCGAGATAGGGCGGGAGTGATTCATGGTGCTTTTGCTTGTACAACAGGGGTTATGGATTCATTTATGGCCAGAGCTTTCGCCATTAGACAAGGCTTGGGTTTTGTTTGTGACAAGGGATGGGAGTTAGCACGGGTGTAGACAGATGCACTTAATGTTATATATGCTCTGGTCAGGGATGAACTGTCTGCACTTGGGACGCCGATCATTGAAGATGTGTGAAGCTTATTTGTCGAAAACATATGTGGTACGTGTTGTCATATTCCTAGAGATAGGAATGAGATAGCCTACAATTTGGCTTTTTATGCATGTACTTTGAGTTTTAATGCTTTCTAGAATGATTGTATTCCTCTTCTCATTTCACAATGGGTGAGAAGGGAGCTATTATCTAATGATTGAATAGAATGCCTCCTTTCAAAGAAAAAATATTGCTATAATGGGGATCATCAGTCTCATCATACCTAAAACCGACAATAGTTTATTTAAGAAATCATTGTAGAACAACCGCTCAAAAAAGAAATCATTGTAGAACAAGGATGGGTTAAAGCAAGTGTAAGATTGTTGATAGCGGAACTATGTGTTAGAATGTGTGTGTGTATATATATTGGGTTGTTTTCTTACAGAAATAAACACCTTAATTAGCTGATATCCAAATGATTCGTTATCGTGTTTTTAAGTTTATCGAAATTTTATAGTCTTTTTTATGTATCATAATTTTAAGCTTTCTCGAACCCTCTGTCAGTTATTTTCTAATTCTTAGACCATCATTCAACTTTTTTACAAGTTTGAACTGTGTTTTAGATGCCTATCTTCCGATCTGTCAACATGGACTCGAAAACCTCGGAGATGCATATACTGCGTGACATCGACGACAAGTATGATAAATAGGTTGTTTATGGTGCGGGTTGTGCCCCGCTGGCGTGTTCGTTCTAGGTGGAGACCAGAAGACGTCATTTCAGTGGACATGGTTATCCCCGATAAAGAAGTATGTTAGTGTAGTTTTTTTTTCCTGTTATTAAATTGTCGTACACACTTCAAATATTTTTTGCTGTTTTTGTCATTTTTCCGTGAAATACATTAAAACATTTTTTTGCTGCTTTTGTCTTTTTTTTTTCTAGGCCAAATACATCATCCTATGGTATATACCAATAGTTAATTTTTAGTGACTTAGTTAATTTTCAGTGATTTAAATGACATAGCTAGGGTTCAATATGGTTATGATATACATGGCCTTCTTGTAAATCAATTAATTAACGACCATGGCCCAAACGAAGAGGATTGCAGATGCAGTGGTTATCATTTGCAAAGGCACCAGCCAAATTCTATCGAAGAAAAAACCTTTTGACATTTTGGTTAGAGGGAGAAAGAATTGGAAACAAATACTGAGGATGCCACTAAGTAGGTGAATTGACTGGTTTGTGTGCCAATTATTGTGATATAGGGTGTGACTTTAATAAAATCCTTGAAAAATAATTCCTTTATCATATTGTAGGTTGCAAATGACAATGAGTCAGATTCTATAATAGAGACCCATAATAATGGCCTCCATTGGACATCAAATTTTGTTTTCAATTTTCTTTGTTAAATGCACAAAATTACCAATGAAATGTATTTTAATTATTTCTACTCATTATAAATAACAAGTGCCTATATGTGCTCATTATTCATTTGAGTTCTCTTGAATGAAATATCCATGCTTAATCAAATGTTCATTAATGTATGTAGCGTAAGTTCATAAACATCATTTGACACGAATGGGCAGGAAACAATTAAAATACAAAATAAAGAAACCGCTACATACTACTTGCAAAAGTACATAAACTCCATGTCGGTCGCTCTTTTTTTTTTTTTTTTTAGTTTGTTTAGGAAATCAAGTATGACAAGCGCAAACTATCATATGAAATTTCACTAGATCTCTACCCGTGCAATGCATAGATGGAAATCTAGCAATAATTTACACCAAAGTGTTATGTTAGGATGAAGCACATTTCCTGCTTTCATACTCAATTATTGTTTGCGTATTTGAAAATTGTCATTGGCCAATATAATTTTTTTGATTTTGACACGAAGAAATATTTAGACACGTTATATACAAAGACAAGTGGAAGATTAAAGATAATAATTGAATAAAAATGTTAAAGATACAATTACGATAAGAACCCTTGACTTTTGAGGTAGTTATGTTGTGGTGTACCCATTGAAATTTATAATGTCTATTATCTAACTAGATAGGATACTACTCTCCAGTTCAACTGGCATTTTCTTAATGGATAGATATATCCATGTATTTATGGTTATCCACCCAACAATTCTGGGAGACATGAACAAGTGAATTACAGACGTTGCACGATTAAATTAAAATGACAACTAGATTAGAGACCTTCTAAATAAATAGCACTACTCATGTGAATATGATTATCCTACATCTCTTTATATAAATCTCCGTGTCTGACACCATAACAATAAATAATAAATAAATAGTTTGGAACTTGGAACCTCACTTTCTCAAGGTTGAAGACCAAAGTCCAAAATAGTAGAGATGTGAATTTAACCTACCAACCCACAAACCCGTGAGACTTGCCCCTAATATGACTGAGCCGCAATACCTAATCGGGTTATAGGGACAGGTATAGGGCAACATTTTTTGCCCCGCCGTGGGTTTGGGTCAGCTTAGACTATGGACCCATGACTCGTCAAGAAATTCTTTTTTATTTATTTTAATAATTTTAGTTCAAAAAATTTGTGGGAGGCCACTTGGAAGCCACTAGACCACTTGAGAGATCGGAAGAGCGTCGTAAATAATTTATGAAAATTCAGAGAAACATCAAACAATTGAACAATAAAAAAAGTCTAGGCGTCTCCATTGTTCTTTTCAATTTCTACGTTGTAAGGTAAAATTGTGGAGGTTTCAATTCTTTATGGTATTCAATTCAACGTTTTTTTAGTTCTACGTACCATAGTTTTCAGGTATTTAATTCATCTTTCATTTTGCACTCATCAATTGATAATGCCTTGGGCATAGTATTGATTAAAAGGTTGGAAATTCTTGGCTCCTTTCATGGGTCATGGTGGTGCCCCACCCTTCCCCATGAATCCGTGGGTTTGGGGCAGATCTAGGGCAACCTTAAGACTCGTGAGGCGCGTCCAGGCATTGCCAACCCGTTCTGAACCACCCCAATACGATTCCTACAAAGTACACTATAATTATCTCTTACAAATTTAATTGGACTTTACCCAAATTTTCCAACATTAAGAAATTTAAAAAAATAAAAAACTACTTTTTGAAGGCTCTAGAATGCTTCAAGTTTTAGATACAAGTTATATAATGCTTTGCACTTTGTAGATATTAAAAAATATCTTTTCTATGATTTTGATCGAGCACTAGAAGCCTCATTACAGCACCAAAGAAATAGTGTAACACCATACCAATCATCCTGATATGGCTTGGGAGGTGGTGATGTGCTCACACCAGTGCCCGATTCCAAGAAACCTACTAGGTTTTTGTTACCTTAACTAGTTAATAAACCCCCTCTCCTCAGTCCTTGCAGAGATAAGCCATATATATATTGATTCAGAGAATGAATGTGGAGAGACCAGACTCGATGAAAAAAAGAATGCTATATATATTTTCGAATGAATTTTAGTTTACACGTACATTTTTCACAAATTACTTTTATTTGAAGCCTCCATACTGTTGTTGAATAGTTCCTCACCATCCTCTACCAGATCAAAGTGTTGGCGGGAATCAAGACTGTGATAACACCAAAAAGCACAAAATTTAATGGAATCCAAAGTTAGTAAATTTTTTTTTAGGGTCTCTTAAGAAGTTAAAAAGTAATTTTTCTTCTCATTTAAAGCTAATCCAAACATGCATTCTAGTGACTAATTTCGTATGAGAAGAAGAACCTATATTACCTGCAGTTTTTTGGAACCCTCCATGACGAATCTGATGATTTCAAGCTAGGTGGCAAAGACATGTATAATTTCCAATCTTCTAGCAAAATTCTAAGGTCATGAAGTTTGCTATTCAATCCATAACAGCAATTTGCATGCATTGTACATCCCTACACGACGCTCTTCCCGATCTCACAAAACCCACCAAAGTAAGCTGTGTCCAAGAATCTCATTTTCAATCCAATTTCTCTAATAAATGAATCATTCTTGATTTTGTTTAGAACATCCTGATCATGTAATCCTGGATATGTCTCTCGTGAAGAGTACCAGTACTTGTAGAACTCTATGGAACGGTTGTTTGACCTTACAAACTTGAATCCTCCATTGGGCATATTTTTCAAATCACTAGGGTTGCCCGAGAATCGATCACATGCTATCTGAAAGTCAGCATTTGGATGGAAGTGGGGGAAGGGATATCTGAACCACATAATATCTGCATCCTACAAATAGGAAACCAATGCATGAAGATGGAGATATTTTTTCCAGAATGCTCATAATAAATCACCGAACAACTATATGATCACCCTGCAATTAGACAGTGTCAACTGATTCATGGCTATATATCACAATTTAGGGTAAATAGTGATTACTTGGTAGAATGTCATATAACAGAAGTGAGTGTAGTCAAATAGTACATGAGCGTACACCAAATTTAAGGCAAAAATAAGAAGCACATAAGTAAAATTTCCCTGGGGAAAAAAGGCCTACTCAACTTCTATCTGAAACCTCAATAACACTCATAACATATTAACCGTAATTTTACCACAGAGAAGTCCTAAACAAACATAAATGCATCAATTATTATAAATTTTATTTGAAAGGAAAAAATCCAAGGGTAACATAGGTACTACTATGGAAACCCAACAATCAGAGAAGCTCATAATACCTCTCCCACTAGTTGTTTTCCTTTCTGGTCTTCTATTTTATTTTATTTATTATGGAACTATTCTAGGACAGCGATGGTGGACGAACAGTTCACATTTATCTCCAATTAAGCTGTGTTAATTGTAAATAAATACTGAAAAAAATTAATCGACAGAAATAGCTTTCTTTTTCCCTTTCTATACATACAATGCCTGCTAGATTCCTTCCAAGGTATCGTGGCATGTAAGCAAAATCAAGCACAACTATGAAGTTTGCTTGTAAGAAGCTAGGTGACTTAAACTAAGCTTCTACTATGCATACAAAAATCTAATTTTTGAATACTTTGTGCAGTTTCATTGGTCAAATGTAGAACACTGAAATTTGTCTAATTGAATCTGTTTGCTATTGTATTTGCCGCCTCTCAAAATAATTCCAACAGGGTATCTCATGTTCTAATTGAAACATCTAACAATAGCAGGTCATGGATAACAAAAGAAAGGGAGGCAGTGTATCTTAAATGAGAAACACCACCTGCTTTTTCTCCTAGATGAGGGAAAAATCGTCTTGATGAAATAATCATTGGTGAATTTCTTTGGCTTTTCAATATGTAAGACGGGCACTTTTCCCTCCTTATTGGGATACAAAGTCTTAACTACTTTTGCAATTGGTCTTACAAGTAATAGAAGTGTATACCATGAAAGATTTAAGAACTTCGAATGAGTTTAAATCAGAGTGTTAGAATTAGTTATTGTCACAGGAAATTAACTTTGGAAATATCTCACATGAGCATTCACTAGATGTTTCCTTGCATGACTCTTTGAAAGCTATATACGCTATATAAAATTTAAGCTAATCATTGTTTATGTCTTGATTCTTCAATCTAATTGAGGATGTGTGCTAGTAAGTTGAAGTTTGGGGATAAATTAAGGGCATGACCCTGTAGATGGTCTGTACTTATTGTATATAAAGCTGACACACTACCAGTAGAAAGAATCATGGGTTTTAACAAAAAGTCAAATGAGAGAGTAACAATACAAAATTACTATAGCCTAGCCTTTTGCAACTAAGTGGGAAAGATTAGACACATGCAGTTTGCCCAATTTGATCAGGTGCTAATCTCATTTTCTCTTTAACTCTTAGTCAATATGTCAATAAAATAATGTACAGTTTTCATAAAACATAGCATTCCCTCCCTCCCAAAAAAAAAACGGAAGAAGATGAAAGAAGAAAAGAAAACACATAGAACCATAGAACCATTGTTACTATGCTGAACAATATTCATAATGTGGATGATCAGAAAGTAAGCAAATACTTAGTAGAGCAAATACTTAGTAGGTTACCTTGCAAGCTAAAGGCTCCGACAACATTGTAAAAATTTGTTGAGTAATGCTTTGGTCATGCAAAATTGAGGAACTTATCTTATAAAAGATGAAGATGCAAACTAGAGTATATATCCTTTGAATCAAACTAAGAGTATCCTTTGAATTCTATTGCATGGTTCGCAAAGCTAAATTTTTGAACTTCCTAGTTTCCAAAAAGATATACATCAACTTCAGTCAACTAGAATTGGTTATGACAATGTAGATAATTGCTATGGTACTTAAAGTAAAAACACACTCCAGAAACCACAAAATAGCTTAAACTAAAATTGAATATTAAACTTGATCCTTTTCCATCTTATGAAAATTCAAAGTTGATACAAGGAACACATCCAGTCTAATGTATGACACCAAATATTGGTGAATGAAAATTAAGTGGAATAGACAGATACTATACCGTGAAAATGAAATTGTATCCCATTTCAAGAACAGACTGGAGGAAATTGATTCTTGTCCACATCATCTTTAAGTAGTCACGGGTCATAAAATAAGCTTCTCGTGAGAAGTCAACCCCTTCGGTAACAAGGGCATAACAATGTGTGTGGACAAGTAGACAGCGAGAAAATGCCTTCCGATCTAGAGAAATAATCACCAAGTGATTTAATAACCTGCGTGTGCGCTTTCCAATTCGGAAACTCTCAAGAAAGAGATCAACCACCGAATTTGGAGCAGCCCATGCTTCATTCAAGGTTGTCAAGATTACTGTACTATCTTGCATAGAGGCATCCTTCAATACCCTATCAAGGTTATACTCCTCACTGTCCTGTAGCATTAAAGAATACAAAACGAACAAAATATAACCATTCTATGATCTTCTCTTTATCAGAATAACATATAGACAATACTGTACAATAAAAGAAGAAGAAGAAGAAGAAGAAGAAGAAGAAGAAGAAGAAGAAGAAAATTTACACTCTGCTCCTAAAATGTTAGGGATATGAAAAGAAGAGAGAAATGGATATTGTTTGGTCCATCTAGTCTTGGTGATTTATGGAACTTATCTCTAGTTGCAATGCAAAGAACAGTATGTGTATAGCTTTCTACCTACATCTAGAGAGATGATCCTGCTCTACGTTCCATTTCCAATTTTCCATATACTAGTGACTTTTACCCTTCAAAAGATGAATAAATGCAAGAAAAGCAAAACGGGATAGAATGGAGCCCTATGGTTCGCTACGTAAGGAGGAAATATGGTTCTTATCTTTGGCATTTTATGAATTGAAGGAGGAAGTGATGAACATTTCAAAAGGAATAATAGGAGAACTAGAGTTCAGATGTTGGAGTTTGGTAACAACAGTTATGTAAATCCAATGAACTCCTACATAGAGCGCCTGAAATCGTGCATAGGGTCAGGCTATTTCTTTTTTAGCTTTAAGATTCAAGACGTTAAGTTTCCCAATTTAATTATCAAGTTCTAAAAGTTAAGCTCAAATTCCTTCTCAACTTTGTACTTAATCCTGCACAACAGTAGGAATTAGCCATTGGGGTGATACATAAAAGAAGAAAAAGAAAACCTTACTAATAACCCAGTTTATTTATTTAAGTAAAATAATGAGAAACCAAAAAAGAGAGAGATGAAAAAATGCTGACCCCTATCATCTTAGAAAGGCTTAGAAATATTGCACAAGCTTCAAGAGGTAATATTGAAATAGTGAAATTGAAATGTGCGAAGAGTTTAAAATTGTAAATTGGAAGCAGGTCCAATTTGTAATAAGCAAAAAAAAACAATCTTGAGAAGACTACATCCTTTTTAAGGACTTCCTTTACATAAGTAAATTTGAACCTTACACATTCCAATTTATGTGAATTACAAAAAGAAAAGTTTACATCCGCGCTCCCTTGCCCCAGGTATATTGAAATGCATATCATTTATGCAGTTTAATGTGCAATCTGCAAGTATAATACTGTTAACAACATAAACAATATAATTCTAAGAGATGCTTAATTTAGTCCTAGAGAACGATGATTTGAAAAAGCCCGAGAATACTTAGTACACTATCTTCTCCAACACAAATTTCATGTATCGATTAGATTTGACATCAAAGTTTTACCACTCAGCTGCCCCTCTCATACAGCAACTATCATGTGTGACGATTAGTTCCAACTACTATGCCCTTCACGTCAATATATCTTTCCCAATGTTTCCAAGGAACCTCAAAATTAATCGGTCCTAACACCCAAAAATGTTCACCCACCCATTGGTAGGTGAACTTAAACCGCCCCCGGCCTACATGGGGGGCGGTGATTGGTCCGTCCACCATCAGTGGGTGGGTGAACGGGACTACCTAATATTTGTTTGCACCTCTAGCCGCAATGTATTTGTCAACTTAACTAAATATTATTTTTTTTTTACATGGGGTTGTAATAATTTATTCATTCATTATAAAACTTCTCTTAGGATCCCAACAGCAGTGATAACGGTAGATGTCGTAATATGATTACAGCCAAAGAAAATCAAGAAAATGACAGTTCTACAACACTAAATCCACAATACAATGTCCCACAGCTCAACCCAAATAACAAAAACAACAAAGTGTACTAACAAGGAGAATTAATTTAAAAATTAGCAATAACATAACAAGAATGGGCCATTCAGAAGAACGTAACAAGAACATGAACACACCGAGGTACCAGTATCGTTGTAGTGAGGAAAGAGGGGGAGAACACGCGGAGAAGGGAAGCGGTAGTCATGGAAATTAAATCGGAATCCGGAAGAATCAGCCATTCTATAAATGAAGTAACCGGGGAAAGAAACCGCAGCGAGGAACACTGCAGTAGTGATCTCTTCCGATCTGACAGAGTTTGCACATAAATTAGTTGGCATTATTATGATCAAAGAGTACGGTAATAGAAGGTGATGGTAGAGATGGTCATGATGCGTTGGGCAGTTGTTTCCAGTGAAAGTGTATTGGTGAGCGTGAGAGATTCACACAAAGATCGCATCGTGGGGACTTGGTAATAATTAATATATTATTTGTCCATTTTAGATTTGTCAAATTTAATAAAGATTTGTTTGAGTTATTACCATTATTAATTAATTAACTAAAATTGAGCCTCTTCTTTTGTTTAGATTCAACCAAATCAGTTAAACCACATACGATAAATTGGCATTTTTTTCTCTTTGGAGATGCGGAATAAATCTTGACATGTATTAATTAAGGGTAAATTTAACATATGGTCCCCAACCTTTGCATTTTGTATTCGTTGTATTCCTATTCTTTTTTTTCTGAACGATGTGGGTCCCCAATCTTTTATAAATTGACACATAAAGTCCCTAATCTTAGAAAATAACCATTATGCCCTTTAAGTATTTAGAAAATGCATTTTTAGAAATAACTAAAAATAATAAAAAAATAGAAAAGAAAAAAATTTCTTCCATATCATATCTACCTTGTAATGACTCACCCTTTAAGAAAAATACAATATATTATTTTACCTGGCACAGCGACATAGAATTATTTACCCCGATAAAATCAGCACGATTCAGCGTATCTCAGACCCTCCTTGAACTTCTAATGGTCCACATTGTTGACATAAAAATCTACAATACAAAGCAACTACGTGAGCCATAAAGACTCAGCAAACATGATAACATACATAGCTTGTTCATGATATATAACAAATGAACTGATACTCCCACACACATAACCAACCAGTCATACAGGGCCCGAGTCCCACATATAAAGCACCACATGAACTCATCATAAATAAAGCTTATCAATATATACAACCCGCACATGCCTTGTTCCCAATGACTTACCATGACTTACCAATATCATATCAAGGTCTAACCATATCATATCCACTGTAGGGCCCCCAATACTACATCCAGAATATATACCTAAACAGTGAGTCGCCGGGCCCCCAGCACTGCGTCCAGTATATATACCTAGTCAGCTAACAGCTGTGCCCCGAACACTCACGAGGGGTGTACTGCCCAAAGCCGTATATCTACCCAAACAACTACATAAACGATGCATTATGTGGGGACCTCACACAAATCATCTATTGTATCGCCAATGCATAACTCACCACATCATAACATGTTACTCATGTACGCTAATCATCCACATACTCAATGTATATAATAATATCAATCTATTAATGCACAAGAGTAAACATGCATGCATCATTTACGTATCACACGTAAAAAGCATATACTTAACAACTTAAGCTTTGAACTATAGGTGGAGTTATCATATTTACCTCTCAAGTTGATTCAACACTTTGCTCCGACATCACATCTATAATCACTATATTAGAATAATGCTATAAAGCATAAATGTTAAAGGGATTCAAGAATTACTTGGCTAGCCGAGTAGGTTACCTGACTAGTCAGGTAATTGGCTTGGCCGGCCAAGTTATATTAGCTGGCTGGCCAGGTACCACTTGCTGGCTGGCCAGGCCAAAATTTGGCCAGCCACGTTTTAGAGAGAAAAAGGGCACACGGGAGTTACCTGGGTTTAAAAATTTTTCTTAATAATATTAATTATTTTAATTTCTAACTATTTATAGTTTTTCTTGAGGGCTAACTTGTAATTAAATTTTTGTTTAATTGCGCCTTTACCCTGGTGTAAACTTCGCAATTATCCTCAACATATAATCGTCATCCATCTATCTTAATAAATACTTTCATCCTTAATAAAGTCGAGTATAATACTTTATTCTATTCCTAAAATTCAAAAAAAAAAAAAAGTCTCAAGAAACATAAATGAAATTTTGGGCTGTTACGTACCTAACTACCCATTCACCGCATCTCTAATTTGACTAGAAATGACAATATGGTAGGGTGGGGGAAATAAACCCCCCTTGTTCAACTATTTCTAGAAGCAATTGGGAGTCGACAGTAAAATGCGAGTAGCCCTTTTAATTGCAGAAGTTTTCATTTCTTGTCATATTGGTTGGGGGTGAATAATTAGGTAGGTATGGTGGGGAAATGTTATTTTTTTATTTTTTTATTTTTTAGCTCTTTTATTAAAATAATGAGTATAAAAGTCATTTTTATAGCACAAAAGGTTGGGAACCCAATGTGTTTTAAAAAAAGAATAGGACGTAAAAAGTATAAAGGTTGGGGAGCAAATATGAAATTTACCCATTAATTAATCACCATAATAGTTTTTTTTTTTTTTTTTTTTTGAAAAATGCTTTAAAAAAATAGTTTATGAAAACATCCGTCAACAAAAAAACACATAATATCTATAGCTTCATGCCAAATTCCTAAATCGTCTTGTGATATGTGAGTTCTATTTTTTTCACCTCCTATTAGACACTATATAGTTCATAGTAGAAGTATCGAGTGCTTAAATCCCCACCTTGCTACGAACAACTTTTAGCTCTTTTGTTTTAAATAAATGTCTTCCTGACAAAGTAACTCTCACAATACATAGCTTTTTTAAATTTCGCATTATTGATATCATCAGCATTATAACATTGCCTTAGTTTTCTCAATATTGCTTTATATGTGTGATTTATGATGTAAAAAGCCTAGCAGAGCCTTTTCAAGTCGCTAGATTACGAGAACAAACTTCCAAACTACTCATCATATCCATATGTTGATTGGACTCCAAAACATTTTTCACAGCCTCCTCAAAATCTCATCTTGAATCCATCCATTCTCAAACTAAAAGAGGTGGTACGTCTATGCTCTAATGTGAACCTTGTTTCAAGATATATGGGGGAGTGATTAGAGACCGGAGCAACAAGATTAGAAAGTTTAGCACTGGGAAAATTTTGGATACAAGAATGCGATACTAAAGCTCTGTCAATTCTTTCTCCAACAAGATGATCACTACCTCTTCCTTCCTTCCCTCGTAAACTGGTATGAATGTACCCATGAATAAATAAATCAATAACGGAACAACAAGATACCACCTTACCAAAGCGACTCAAGAAAAGAACTAGAATGTTTAAGTCTGTCCTTTTTGTCGGACGCACTTAACATATTAAAATTCCTAATACAACACTATGGTAAAAACTGAGGATACTGAGAAGATGCTTGAAAAATTTCTATTGCAAATATTAAATAACATACCACATTAAACAAATAACATACACTGATACTCAGGCTTACAAGAATAACATAAGTTGGTATACATGTAATATTATACACTGTTAGACAAAAAGTATATCATGTTACAAAGATATTAGACATTGTTACATGCATAACATAAAGTGTTAATTATCATAAATCAACAAATAATAACTCGAAAAATTAACAACACACACCTACAACCAGATTACACATAACTAGAAGCATTAAATCCTAAATCAACCACTATGCTACAAAAAAACCATAGATTTCACGTAAACTACCCATAAGTATGAATTTCATACTAACAAAACATTATTAAAAATTAAATTACAATATAATCTCAAAATATAAACAAACCTTGGGACTGTATCGCTCAGGGGATTCCTTCACTGAATTAGAACTGTCATGTTCTGAGGCGGCCCTGAAGGTGTGCAAATTGTGTGACCGCACAAGGCCCCAAAATTAGAGGGGTACCAAAAAAATGTTATTTATTATTATAGGTGTAATGTTAATATTTTTTAAAAAAAAATTTTTAAAATTTTTTTGTTAAAAATTTTAGACATTATTGAGGCATCATCTTTTAGAGGTATGTATAAAATTATTAAATTAAAAATTAGATTGTATTTTATTATATATTATTATTATATTGAAAAACGAAACTAAAAATGACCTACCTTAATCATCAGATAATTGTCAAGTTCAATTAAAGTAAAAAAAAAAAAAACAATCATATAAAAAAAGTCAAGAAGTAAACTGCAATCATATCACTTGATTTTTTTCTTTACAAAGGTAAGGTAAAAGAATTCTCAAACATATTGTTTCATAATTGAAAAGGAACTGACCAACATAAATAAATTATCAATGTGAAATAATTCTTTGGTTTCTAGTTTGATCATATTGACGGTTATTCAGTATTCTCATTTCATTGATGTTCTTCTGGAGAATTTAATCTATAATCAGGTGCTTTTATTCTTCCCATCTCTAATCTCTTTTTGAATTAAATTATTTGCTTAAGTACTTTAATATTTTTAATTGTTGTTATAATTCATAAAAATTGAAATGCATCCTAGAAAACAAGCATCTAGATTGAACAAATTTTGGAAGCGTTGGAGATGCTTTGACATTTACTTGTACTTCACTTTTTTACAGTATATAAAAAAATAACAAAATTTCGAATATGATGTTTTTAATTTGAAATAATTCTTTGGTTTCTAGTTTGATCATATTGACGGTTATTCAGTATTCTCATTTCATTGATGTTCTTCTGGAGAATTTAATCTATAATCAGGTGCTTTTATTCTTCCCATCTCTAATCTCTTTTTGAATTAAATTATTTGCTTAAGTACTTTAATATTTTTAATTGTTGTTATAATTCATAAAAATTGAAATGCATCCTAGAAAACAAGCATCTAGATTGAACAAATTTTGGAAGCGTTGGAGATGCTTTGACATTTACTTGTACTTCACTTTTTTACAGTATATAAAAAAATAACAAAATTTCGAATATGATGTTTTTAATTTGAAATACAATTGTTGGAAATGTAATTAAGTTTTTCTACTATAATCCTTAGTTAAACTAAGGGGCACCATTTCGGATTGTCGCACAGGGCACCTAAATTCTCAGGGCCGGCCCTGGTCATGTTTGTGTCTCTTCCTCAAAGGAAACGATGGAGCAAGTACCTTTTTCCTCTTCGAATCGCTAACACCCACCGATTCCGGTGAATGACTCGCCAGTAACACAGAACGAGTAATATGACTCCAACTATTCATCATCAACACCAACAACACAATGCAATAACTTTAAACGATTTAATATGTAGCAACTCAAACAACATACAATCCGGTAAAGAAAACCAATTCAGATTTCAAATAACCGATGAAGGATTAAGGTTCTAACTGCAAGTAGCAAGGAGAAGAAACAGTGAAGCAACCATCGGAATAATGATTAATAATAATTAAAACAATAAATAAATTAATAACAGTCCAAAATTCAAAAAATATTGAAAACAATATTTTAAAAAAACTAAAACAGTAAAACAGAAAAAAAAAATTAAAAGGGAAGTTAATACCATAATTAATCCATTTTGAATTTGGACTTCAACTAAATAGGCTTGAAATATTAAAGTTCCATTATGCACTTGCGATTTCTTTAAAATAAAAATAGACGAGCTGACGCGACTTTAAAATATTTATTGTGACCAATGTCAAAATAATAGAAATAGCGTGATAGCGACTTATTTAAAATTCTTTAAAGCTTTGACAGTAAGAAATTTTCATTTATGAAAATCGGTTGCTACACCCTACAAGCTTTTGGAATTATTTATCAAATTTTGAAATGGCAATGAGGAATGCATCCGTATCCTAAATTGATAGTTAGATAATTCAGATTGAAAACGCTAATAAATGACGAGTCCTTCTACAGAACCAACGCTCTTCCGATCTGTTAATGTACCAATACAGTTACAAAATATAAGAAACCATGGTGGTTTCTATAACCGCTAGTGAAACCACCAGTGGTTACTTATATCTTATAAATGCATATGTACATTAACAGAAACAATCATTGGTGATTTCTAAAGAACCAATGATTGATTCTGTTAATGTATCAATACAGTTTATATGATGTAAGAAACCACTGGTGGTTTCACTAGCGACCATCTTATAAATGTATTGGTTTCAGTTTTTCCTCTGCAATCGCAACTTTCACAAACGTGAGTTGCTGTTCCGTGGCAATCATTCACCTTCTCTACTGGCCGGAAAAGTTTAGTGGTGTGCAAAAAAGAAATGAGATGGAAGGTTAAAGATAATTATAAGGCTAACTGAGTAATTTTATTAATACCCACTTTTGTGAATAAGAAAAGGGTAAATATTACCAATATACTTTTTGTTTCTTATACCACAATTTAATTATTTGTTTAAATATATTTAAATAAAATCAACTTTACTTTTAATATTTATTATTATTCTAAGATCTTTTCTCCCGCTCACCCAGTAATGATATCCTACTAGATGTTATCCCAACATACACACAAATAGTGGGAGATTATTAGAGAGACTTAAACACTATGGCCCCCTTGTATGCCGGGGCTCACACAGTTATCTCAAAAATCTCCCGCCATGAGATCGCCATACATCTGGTGAGAGATAATTTTTACCCTCCCACCACAATATCATTTTATCATTTTCCATTTATCTATTTTTCTTTTAACTATTTTTCTTCCCCATATTTTTTGTTAACATTTTTAAACGTCGATTTATATCTTGATTATCATCTTTGGTAGCTTAATTTTCAAGCTAAGGGCAGCCATAAATACAATGCATAGGCCATTATTATTAATTTTTTTAATTCCATATCAAATTTAAAAATTCAACCTCAAATTGTGACATTTATTTTACTTTGATTTCATACAGAATTAGATTGAAATTAATATGACATCCACAATCAAAAACTTTTTTATCAAAAGTTCATAAATCAATTCTAGACAGTATAATAATCCTTAATATATATAGTTCTAAACTGGTAAATTTGTTCTAGATTATGAGAAAATTAACGGTGCCTATGTTTTCTTTCTTTCTTTCCCCTTTTTTTTGTCCTTTTCTTTTTGCCCTTTGTGGAAGAAATTGAATTTATTGAATAATAATTGATGGTTAGATTGTGGTGGATAGAGAATATTTTTCATTTCCTTTTTTTATTGTAATTTCGAAATGTGGTTTATAAATGTAAAATTGTTGTGGTGTTTTAATAAAATTTATAAGTTATTTGTGGTGAAATTAAAATGTTATGTTGAAACTAATTTTTTTAGTTGTAATATAATTACCCATAAGAAAATTGTGGTGTTTGGAATAGTTCCTTAGTGGCAATATAATAATTGCCTAAAGTGTAAATAAAGGTTAAACAGCTGATTTTCAAATTTACCCCCACATTTTATTTTAAAACCTAATTTGCCCTTTAAATAATTAAGGATCTTCATTAACTTTAATCAACTAATTAGTTAATTAATTAAAAAATATCTTCATTGTCTTATATAATATATGGAAAAACTTTTGTGTGCAAAAACAGTTGTATTCATCTTTTTAATTTCTAATTCGTCCTATTGTAATTATTTTAAATAATTAAATTTTTTAATCAATTGCATACTTACCTTTCATATCTCGTCATACTTTTTTTTTTTTTTTTTTGCAAGAAAGCCTATCTCTTCGTACATAATATTAAAACTCTATCTCTTTCACAACTTACTAGTTATTTCCGCAGTGCGTTGTACGGGATGATAATACAGGATAATATAAGTATTTCAAGAGGATTGAACATTATTGTATAAAAACGATTTAAACTATAATATTTGATCTTACGTGTGTGTAAAGAAAAAAATATAAGTACTACCCATAATACGATATCTTTCGTTAATAAAGATAAAAATTGGTCTAACAAAAAATATAAGGAAAACATTGAAGAAAATTTGCGAAATACTGGAACCAATATGGAAAACAATTCGAAGGTAAAAAATAAAGACGGATATGATTTACAGGTTCATGGTAAATTTTTTTTTCAATAATGATATATTAAAATCTAAGTTCAAGCCACATAAAGCTAAGACCCTAATATATAAACCTTCTCGAAGTAGCTCAACATAGACATACATTATCGATTTTTTCACTAAATAACAATGTCGGATTTTCTTTTTATACTCAAAGTCACATTTTTAATGGCTGTTAAAAGATGAATAAAATTTTAGCATTTTTTAAACGATAAAGATAAAAAAAAAATTCTCTTACTGCATTATTTTTGGTAAAAATTAATTTATTTACATTACATAATTAAAACTGGTCCGATTACCTTGAACTGTTAGCTTTTCCAGTTCGATGACAGGTTCGGTTTTCTGAACATTTGCGAATATTAGAATCAATTTGAAAAACAATCTGACGATATGAGATAAAGACAAATATGGTTCACCGGTTCACAAAGAACTTTTTCCAGTAATAATCTATTAAAATTTTAAACTTTTTGGAAGCTCTACGCCCATAAGGTAGGCCATATTATGCACAACCCTTCTCCAAACAACTTAATATAAGCATACTTCTTCAATTGTTTTCACTAAATAACCAACGTAGGATTCCGTTTCTATGCCAAAGCCACATTTTCAACAGCCTTTAAACTATAATATTTGATCGTTTATGCGTGTGTTAGGAAAAACAATATAGGCATTACCCATAATACATATCTTTCATTAATGAAAATAAAAATTGTCTAAAAAAAGCTTAAAGAAAATATTAAAGAAAATTTATGAATACTGGAACCAACTTACAAAACAATCCGATAACGTGAGATAAAGACGGATATGGTTCATCGATTAACAACTTTGTTTCAATAATAATCCATTAAAATTTGGGTAATTTTCACTATAGGTCCCAAATCTTTTAAATTTGTATCAATTTTGTCGCCATTCTTTTTTAGGCCTATTAAGCCTCCAACCTTTCATTTATTATCGTATTATGCTTCCAACGTCACGTTTCATCCCCAACCTTTCAATTTTCACCATTAACCCCTATCAAAATGATTATTATACCCTTAATTCTTTATTTTCACTATACGTCCACAACCTTTCAATTTCTACACAATTTTATCCTCATCATTTTTTGAGCGCATAGAAGCTCAACTTTTTATTTTTTGTCATGTTATAGCCCAATTAATATTTTCAATAGTAAAATTTTAATTCTTACTGTTCATTTCTATTAAAATTTTCATTGAGTTGTGTTGGAGTGGGTTATAGTGGGTGGATTTCCTTTTTTCTTTGTTCTTTAATTTTTATTTAAATAATTAGCATTATAATGAAGATTTTAATAGCTATTAAAAGTAAAAATTAAAATGTTAGTATGGAAAGTGTTATAGAGGAGATGAAGAATTAAAATGTTAGTATGGATATTGTTAATGGGGAGATAACACTTCTATCCTCAATCTTTCAATTATCAATGTTAATTCCAATAAAATAATCATTATACCTTTAATTATTTAAATAAAAATAAAAAATAAAAACTACACACATCCTAACCTGTAGTGATAACAAAAAAAACTCTATTTACACCAAACTTGATGAATACCTATTTCGCGTAAAAAAAAAAGTTTCCATCCAAGAGTCAGTGCAACAAATCATGAACACATATCACGTAGAGGAGATAGATCAAGGTGAATCTAACCCAAAAAAAAAAATTATTTTCAATTTACAAAAAATAAAACCTAACCTTAGAGTATTAATTCTAATTTTTTATGGATTCACAATTGGTGGATCATATTAGATTGAGACGGATAGATAAATTAGGGGCAAATTAGAGTGGAAATCAAAAAGAGAGACAAGAAATAAAATTAAAATTAAAATATTCAGGTTATGTTTATTTTTTATAAATCAAAAGTTAATTTTGGGACAAATCTACCCAATCTGTATTCACCACGCAATCTGTGATAGTCAAGAAATTGGATCCGATTCGTCACGTTCATACTTAGATTGAGAACTTTCTTCAATACGGATTTGATATCCATCGAAACCGTTATAAATCAAATTTTTCTGTTATCATTATTTCCGACTGTTGTCATTAGACTGTGTTGGAGCATGTTAGAGTATAGATTTTTTATTTTAGTATGGAAAAGTATTAATTAGGATATAACATGACAAAAAATAAAAGGCTGAGCCTTTACGCGCTCAAAAAATTTGAGGACAAAATTGTATAGAAATTGAAAGGTTGGAGACTTATAGTGGAAACAAAAAATCAAATGGTATAATAATCATTTTACTAGGGGTTAATGGTAAAAATTGAAAAGTTAGGGACGAAAAGTAACGTTGGGGACGTAATACGATAATAAATGAAAGGTTGGGGACTTAGTAGACTAAAAAAAAAGAATGAGGACCAAAGTAATACAAAGTTGAAAGATTGAGGATCTAAAGTGAAAATTACCCTTAAATTTTGTACTTTTTAGAAGCTCAAAGCCCATAAACTAAGGTCATATTATGATAATAATCATTTTTCAAGTATCTTAATATATACATACATCCTCAATTATTTTCACTAAATAACAAATATCGGATTTCTTTTCTACACCCAAAGTCACATTTTCTGTAGCGACTGAGATTTTCTTAATTGAAAATTTCTACTTTTAAGGTTTTTAAAAGAATTTTAGCGTGTCACTACCACCCTAATATAGTATTTCATATTGATCACGATAAAGGTTTTAAAGAAAACGCGCTTCTTGTCTAATTTACTTTAAAGAAAAACACAAGTTTATGATTAATTGGATTTAATTTCCGAATTTTAAGTTTGAGTCCTATTTAATTATTAGAGTCCGTTATCAAAGAAAATTCACTTAGTTCAGCCCAAATCATAAAGTCTCGTATTCTTAATTTTAAGCCCAAGTTGTATTCTTTTTATCCAAATGAAACCCAAATTTTATTCTCGTTTAGCCATGCTATCTAAGCCTATTTTGAAGCCCAATTTGAATTTAAGATTAGCCCAACATGCCTCAGACTAAGTCCACCAAAAGTTTGACCCAGTGGAAACTATTTGGGTAGTCCAAATTTGGGTGGTGTAGTTGAAAGAGATAAAGATAAAGTGATTATTTTAATTGAATATCGGTGAAAAGAAGTGTATAAAAAAAAGAGAGGAAAAAATGAAAAAGATGAGAGAGAGATAGAAATTCAAAAATAATAATAAAATAGTAGTATTGAAGTCTTTGAAGAAAGTCTAAATTTTGACCTTACACGAGATATGAAGGAGGAAAAGTGAAGAAAAAGTAGTGTAAATGAGAGAAAAGTAATTAAAAGAAAAGGAAAATTAAAAAAATCATGGGACCTACAAATTTTTGTGTCTCTTCGTCTCTCCTTTTAGACCACACACCAAAACCAAAGGCATTGGAGATGCTCTTAAATATTTCTGTTAACCGGCACTGCCGTTGAGAATCAGATTTTCCCTACCATTTGCCAAACTGAAGCTAAACTCATATCTCCTGAAATCTCTCAAGTATCTCCCCCACATTCCCTTGTGTATATACATACACTAGGGATGGCAACGAAGCGGGTCTGAGTCGGGTTTGGCCTTCCCCGTCCGACCCCGCCCCGATCCCCGAGTGAGTCGGGGCGGGGCGGGGCGGGGTCGGGGATAGGAAAATCCCCGACATCTGCCCCGATTTTTTTTTTTTTGGTAAAATCCCTATATTTTTTTTTTTTTTATTGGCACTAATTCACAAGTCAGAGGTAGCGCAGTTGATTAAAGGTTGGGGTAAGTTAGACTGATGGTTGAGGGTTCGATTCAACCTCAACACCAAATTTTTTTTTTTTTTTTTTAATTAAATTGAAAGTTTCGGGTTTTTGGGCTAGGCGGGGCGGGGCACCCCAAACCCGACCGCGCCCCGAATCTGAAACGGGGCACAGATTTGTGCCCCGTCCCCACCCCGTTTATAAACGGGGCGGCCGTTTATAAACGGGGCGGGGAACGGGACGGGTTTTCATCGGGTTCGGGTTTTCAGGACTTTTATGCCATCCCTAACATACACACCTATAATCCCTGTCAACCACAACTCACGAATTCAGCAAGAAGTTCAATATTCAAAAGTTTCGCTCCCTTATACATTCATAGATTTCACACACACTTTGCACTCAAACAAGCACATTCAGTAACTACATACACACGTACCATTCTCTTCCAGTTACACAATACATAGATACAAACACTCAGAAATTCACACACACCCAGATACACGGCTATTCACAGCTTCACGCCATATATACACAATGCACAGGAATTTACACCAAAATTTAGGCCTCCTTCAAGAAGGTATACATTACACACATATGAACACTGGAAATTACATTACACACACGAACACATACACGAATGAAGCAGTCTATACTGCCTTTTCCCCTGACCCTTCGGATCGAACTCGAGAGTCGGCCATTGCCCTTCAAACCATTCAATTCAAAAAAAAAAAAATATATATATATATATATATACACACAAAAGGGCCGAAACAGGACAGCCGCGGCCATGGCTGGCTGCACGCTGCCGCGACCACCGGTCGCCACCACCGCCACTTTTCCAACCCAAAACAAAGACCCCAAAACCAGGAAAAAAAATTTAGAAAGCCCAAAAGCCCTTAACTCACCTCTGTCGACTGTCAGTCACGAACCCACGACCTCCTTGAACCCCACTCGGTCTCTCACACCTCCATTTCTCCAACCCCTTGAACCCGCCGAAAAAACTCGCGACCCCTTGAGCCTCGGTTGAACCCTCTTAGTCTCAACAGCGGAACCCATTTCTTGAACCCCGCTGCAAGTCGAACCAGAAACCACGACCTCTATTCCTTGAATCCTCGACCAGCCTTGCTCGGATTCCCCTTCATCGCCGTCGACTGAGCTCTCACCACTCGCCATTGATTTCCAACCCTATTAATCCAGATTGTCCTCTTCATTCCTCCGCCCTTCTGCACTTCGAACGTTTGGGGCAAGAACGTTTGATTACGGATTTTGAATTAATCCCAATTGCACCAAGCCCCAAAGTTTTCGTCCTGAATCATTTCAATCCTTACAGTTTATTTTGTGTTCGAGTTGACTCAGAACTTATATTTCAAAGCAAACCAGCCCTTACATTTTGCTTTATCCGGTTTTAGTCCCTACAGTTATGTGTTATCTGTTTTAGTCCCTAAATTTTTGGAGAACTCGTTTCATTCACCAACTTTTATTCTGGTCTGTTTTAGTCCCTATAGTTTTGAAAAAACTCAATTTCAGTCCCAAATATTTTGGAAAAATTAAATTTAGCCCAAACTTTTATTAAATTATGTTTCAGTCTAAAACTTTCAAAGTTTAGTTATTTACCCTAAATTTCAAAGTTCACGCTTTAATTTCATACTTCTATTTATCTTTAAACATTTTCAAATTTCTAACATTAATTATTTAATTGTCTAGGCGAGTAGCATAAGTTGACACATATTTGACTGCCCTTTAGCTCAAACTCAAAAAGGAAAGCAAAATTAAGATAGATTCCATACCAAAGTTGATTTCCAAAGTTATGTACGCATGTTTTTATGAAAATATGATGCAATACATATTATGTGTGAATATCCATATGCTTATATGATTTATGATATTGATATGAAAGTATACGCATAATTAGCTCACCTTAGTCGAGAGCTCACTGGCCTAGCTCACCTTAATCAGGAACTCTAGGCTCAGCCGGAATTTTTAGCAGGCTCACAAACTTAGCTCACTTTAACTGAGAGCCCACAGGCTTACCTCACCTTGATCGGGAGCCTAGCTCCGTCATTGGCCAGCCCACAGGCATAATTTACATATGTACATGTGTTTACTTATATAGTATGAACTGCATGTTTTAAAAGTTAGTGCGTAGGTATCTACTGAGTGCTTTTTCAAAACACTCACCTTTTATTTGAAAACATTTCAAGGTCTGGAACTGACAGCTACTCGATTAGCGATGGCAATTGAGGAAAAGAAAATGAAATTAATTGATTTCTTCTAGTGGAATTATTAGAAACTATTTAGTTTTTATTTCGAAGTTAAAATGTTGTGTTATTTTTTGACAATGGATTTATTTGGAATTAATTGTGAGATTAGGTTTTGTTATTTCAAATAAAGAAAAAAGAAAGAAAATTTCCCGCACTTATTTATGTAAATGTTTAAGTTTTCCACACTTTATAAAGAGAGTAAAAAAGTTTGGTAACGTCTCGAGTGTCTAGAACTCAGGGGCATTACAGTTTGGTATCAGAGAGAGGTCTACATATCTGTACACTAGCTTAAAGCATATTTTTGAAAAGAAATTTGACTGTTTTTAACTTAATTGCCACCCGTTGTCGTTCGCGCCGCCAACTCCAGGTAAAAAGTTTATTTACAGCTTTCAAGAATTGTTTACTTGGATACGATTTTGTAAGTTATGTTTTGTATCTGCTAGAAATTTATGCATGCATTTGAGAAAGGAAAGATATATGGTATAGATAGCAGATACCATGGAAAAGTTAAAGTATTTATTGTATCCTAATAGAGAAAAGAAAGGTTTTATTAGAGTTTAAGCTGGCTATCGGCATAACATGAGCATAACGTGTATGTTAAGAAAGACGTGACCAACAAAGACAAAGAAAATCTCTTTTAAGGCCTCAAAATATGGCTAAAAGTTATTAAAGAACCAACTAACTGATCTTGCATAATTGGTTAACAGATATGGTAGCAGATAATGGAAATGGACAAGCCAAGGCAGCATAGGAGTCTTTAACTGTCTTATTAGAAAGTTTTTGGACTCTTTACTGGTTATTTGTAATTTTACAGAAATCCTTACCTGACTTATTGGAAATTTTTAGGAATCTTTAACTGACTAATTACAAATTTTTATGAGACTTTTAACTATATAGGAATCTTTAACTGACTTAATTGAACTACATAGGAATCTTTAACAGACATATTAAAATTTTTTAAGAATGTTCAACCAAATTATTAGAAAATTTTAAGTATCTTTAACTAAATTTTTTAGAAGTTTCTAAGTATCTTTATCAGGGCTGTGCAAACGGGTTTCGGTCCTGGGTTTTTAAAGGACCAAGACCGGACCAAACATCTTTAGTTCGGTCCTGGTCCCTGTCCCAGTCCCAAAAATGGCAAGTCCAAAAGGTTTCCGCCCCGGTTCGGGCTCGGCTAATGAATTCGATTTTTCCGGGCTTTTCCGGGCTTGTGAAAAAAATTTTCTACGGACTTAGTAACATAAAACACATATAAACAAAATTTTAAAAAAGCAAATAGAAAGGCTTTATGTGTAACAAAAGTATTAATATGCATCTGTAAGGTAGAAGTACTAGACTTACTTGTATTTCTCATTTTTTTATTTTAACAAAGCTAAAATTATTAAATATTTGAAATATGTATCTCTAAATTGGAAAATAAATGTAAATATCATAAATATTATATCTACTTTATAATCTTAACAATTTTACGATACAATTTTGTATTTTTAAAAGGAAAAAGATGGATAATTTCTACTTTATTATACATTTATGGGGATTAAATATTACAAAAATGATATAATTATCGAAAATAAATAACACTTACCGCTTAAAATAAAAGCAAGAAAATATATTTCACACTTTTCACCAATAAGAAAACTACTTAAATAAATGAGAAGATGTATAAGGACAAATTCTCCACGTGCATATATATATAGATATATATTTTATATAATAATAGCATATAACTTAAATAGAGTCATTAACTATATTATAAATCTGAACAATTTTGTTTAACAAAACGCTTACAATATTACAAATTCTAGTAATATTATATAATAACACAATTGTTCTTGACTATTGCTAAAATAATAATATAATAATGATGATTTTTAAAGAAGCTTATTGGCTAAAAAATTCTAACTTGAAAAAAAAATTTAGTGGTACTGCTTTAACTTTCTGATTACCCCACATTGAATGTTTTGTAAAAAGACAATATGATTGAAGTTTATAAATAAGATGAGCCTTTGTACAAGTGACTATGTAAAGGAAATTTTGTCAGACGTGTGCTCTTCCGATCTGGTAAATTAATAATTGTCTTGGTCCTTTACATTTAGCTTTAAGTTTAAATGATTGTCCCACATTGAAAATTTTGTAAAAAAGCAACATGACTGGGGCTTATAAATAAGATGGGCATTTGTGCAAGTGACTGTGTAAAGGAAATAGTTTTGATTCTTGCCTCTTAGGTATTATGAAAAGCGAAAACCGGGTTTCAATTTATATATTTAAAAAAAAAAAGAAAAAGAAAAAGGTCAACCGATCTTTGACCGGGTTTTTGGTTTTCAAATAGGGCCATAATAACCGAAAGCAGGTTATTTTGGCGCAAAGACGTGTGCTCTTCCGATCTACCCGTTCGGTCTGGTTTCGGGCCGGTTCAATCGGTCCCGGTTTTTTTACACACTTCTAATCTTTATGTATCTTATTACACATTTTTTAAGAAATTTAACACTGCATTGTCAACTTCAAATTTAACTTTGTCCTAATTTGAGTGTTTGCTTTTTAACATGTTATTTTATTAAGGTCATCTAACTTAGTACCTATTAAACTACCTTACTGATTAAGGATGTGTAACTAACTATGTAAACAAGTTGAGAATGTTTAACTTATTTATTAGAAATATTTTAGAGTGTGAACTACGCACTACCAACTTTTCACACACAAACTTCAAAACCATGATTTATGATATACTGATAGACAATATTCATAACACGGAAATATGGAAATTAACATGCTTATCAGGAAAAAAAATATATATTTTAATCTTCGTGTCTCACCGGAATTTAGTCAACAGCTCGTTCAGTAAAGTAAACGAGAAATCTGGCCATCTGTGTTTTGAATTTTTTCTGTTGAAGTACACAGAGAACTACTGTTAGAGCTCATAAAATTGCTTATTACACAGTGTTCAAGAAAAATTACAAATTGCAAAGACAATTTCAGAAGTGAATTACCTTACACTTGATGGCATATTCACATGCTTCACCCCCGTGACACTCCATTTAGTTTTACAAAATTTAAATCCGGACCGTCAAAAATAAAAATTACAATACACATAGAAAACTTTATGATACAAATTGATTGGTCCGAATGTTGTAATGGCTAACCTATACGCATCACTAATATAATAAAGCCATAAAGAAAAAAATAAAATGAAGTTTTACGCAAAGTGACTCCTTCCCATTACAAAAGCTTATCCTACTTGTTGCGTGTGCCCATATCCCTGAAGATCTACTTAGATTTTTTCCTACTGGAACATATCCTAAATAAATAAATTATCAGCTGAATTGTAAAAAAATTAACCAAAATAACATAAATTGGTCAAACAACTGGTCAACCATTTAAACATATCAAACATACAGAGAAGTGAAAAGAATAAAAATAATAATAAAAAAACCTCATATCCAAATTAAAAAAAAAAATTCAACTGGACAAACACTTAACCAAAGCAAGCAGAGAGGAAAAATCAAAGATTACTTGCTATGAGACTTTCAGATACAATAGATAGAAGAGATGCGTAGATTTTTTTTATACTGGAACAGATCAAAAAAAGTAAAAAAAAAAAAGGAAAAAAGAAAAAAATTGAACTAACTTCTAAAACTGTGTAAACAAAATTGAGAGAAAAATTATGGAAATGCTTTGAGTTCCCAACTGTTTTGATTTTAGAAAGAAAAAAGAAATTTGGCAACCAAATTTAAAAAATTTGGTCGAGCTCCTGGTCAGACAGAGGTAAAATCAAAAGAAAACAGATAGATGGGGAAAATAATTTGGCCAACTATATGGCTCTGTCAGGCAAATGGAACGGAAAAAATTAAAAAAAAAATAAAATCAACTACTTGGTTAAACAAAGCAGATAATAACATCTGAAATCATTTTCTTTAGCTATTTGAACCGAACAAAAAATTAAAACCTATACTTCACTTAAACACTCAAACCGTGCAAACAAAGCACGTTGACAGAGTAACTACGAAAACAATTACGAAAAATAAATCGTACTTATTTCAGACATAGTAGATCGATTGAGGATAAACTTATCTGCAGCACACGCGGTTTTTGTTACTCGAGTTGTCTTGACTCAACTAAAGGCACCGAATATGCCACTCTAGTTTTACATATCTAGATCTACGAATTTGTACAAGCACCGATAATTAAGAAAAACTAAAATGTTTTCAAATAATTGGTTAAAGACGTAAAGAAATGAGATGTATAGAGTTTTATACAGACTGGATCAACAGAGGGTATACTTATCTGTGACAAATGAGATGGATAGAGTTTATGTTACATGATGTGTCTCTAATAAACTCAAATGACCGAAAACGTGATTCCAGTATTTCGGATCTAGCTCTCGAATTTGTCTCCTGTGACCAAGAAGAAAAAGTGGATTAAAATAATTTCGTACAATTGGTCAAAGATGTAAAGGAATGAGAAATATACAGAGTTTACTTAGCTTCGATTTCCACCGTTTTTTTCCCATATTAGATTTACTGGATATTCAAGATCGGCCCCATTCGATTCAGCGTCCGCGATTAGAAAGGACGTTGGTTGAAGATTTCTGCAGAGTTCAACTGGTGGTCGAGTTTTGCTACATGTAATGATTGTGAGAGCTTGAGGGTGGCTACACGTCGTGTGATGCTTAGAACGGAAGGCCAGGGAGCAGTGTCAGAGAATTGGCCGGCGTCGCCGCAGCTGCTGGGGCTAGGGTTCGAGTAAGACGAATTATGAACTAGGGTTAAGTTTCTCGCCTTTTATAGTTAGGTATAGGGTTTGCAGAGTATGTGGGTTCACGGGCTTTAAATTATATGGGCCAAATACGAGAGGGCGTAGCTGGGCTTCCAAATAAAGAGCCGATATCTTAGGACCACGTTGGAATTAAACTTTCAGGGGTCAGGATGGATGGGCCAATTCTACTGGGCTTTGAATTGTAGGGCCAAAATATAAGGGCCGCGGGTGGGATTTAAATTTTACTGGGTGAAATTGATGGCCGTTCTGCTAATTAAAGTTCCAAAATTTTAAGGCCAGGGCTAAAAATTTAAGGGCCTAATTTTAAGGGTTGTTGCTGGGCTTTACAAGTCAAGGCCCTTTGTATGTTCTTTTGTGCTACGTATTATGTTCATCTGTACAGTTTGATTTTGGCCCAGTAATATTTGAAACTTTTTTAGGTTAGTTTATTTGTGAGGAAATTAAAACATATACCTCCTTTATTATTTTTATTACTGTTATACACCATACTCCTAAAGTATTTTTGCGTATTTACCCTTGTAGGGTGCATTTATACCCCTTCCTTTTTTCCTCATTTTTACCTTAATTTTCTATTATTATTTCTTTTTTATTTTATTGTATTTCCCAACGTGTTTTGCTATTTATTATTATAACCATTATATTTGCTCATAATTACCCGCTTGTAAATGATTAATCCCTTTTAATTTCAAATTCAAAGACGGATTTTCTGGGATTCCCTTTTTTTTGTTAAGAAGAATTGAGTCTCCTTAACTGTAGACAATTTCATTCAGAGTATGAGTCTCCTTAACCGTAGGCAATCACTCTTCGTTGCTTGTAAAATTGCAACAGAGCAGCTCGAATCCTTTTCATTATTCGGAGAATGTTTAAACAATGATTTTAGGATATTTTTTCATCCTTGTATTTTCTAATGATGCAGGTTTAGGTTAAGGTTTCATATAACTCAAAAAAAGTTAGTTATGCTGCATCATTTTTCTTTACTTTGCCGTCAGAATAGTTCCGGTGGTTGGATCTGTGTTTTCTTTTTCTTTTTTTTTTTAAATTTTCACACTTGGCGGTCTCTTCTTTTTTTTTTTTACCATTGTGTTACCACCTATCGGGGTTGTTATCATCTTTCGGTTGATTTCTTTTTTGTTTATTTTCATATGTTACCATTTATTGGGCGGATGTTATCATGTATTAGTTTTTTTTTCTTTTTCTTTTTTTTGGCCTATTTTACCATTCTCATTGTGTTATTTTCCTCTTTTTTATCATTTTGTTACCATTTAATCGGACTTGTTACCATCTCATTGTTACGAATTATTTTCTCATTTAATTGTTAATGTGATATTTTCCGGGGGTGGTGACGTTTGTCTATGAATGATAACATTGTTACTTTGGTTGTCGAGTGGCGGGGTGGTGTCGGTGGTTGATGGCGTTCCCGAGTTGAAAGTGTTGTTAGCTGCCCATAAAGATGACTATTTTTTATTGGAAAAATTTATACTTTAAGTAATTATTATAATTATAATTTATAAAAATAATAATTAATAAATAATTAAATTTTTAATTAAAATTGGTTTAGGGTATTTCTTAAATAGAAAATGGCATTTTTACAATTACTTTGACTCTAAAAGTATTTTTGAAAATCCGATCTAGGAAGGGTGGTTTTTATGTAAAGAACCCTTTATTTATTGTATATTTTGTTTTCTTTTTTTAATTGTTGTTTGTTCTTTGATTTTTTTTTTAATTTGTTTTGCTATTTACTGAAACAAAATTCTATAGGTTATATATGTGTAACTATTTAGTTTAAATCTAGTATAGAAAAAGAAAAATCTAACTTCTCTAACTATTTAATACTGCGACGTTAAGAAAAAAATAAATTCACGCGTACGAAAAGTTTAATCTAATTAAAAGGTATCACTGTTTCTCGAGTTATACATATAAACTTAACTTTTCCAAAAAAAATAACATCTTTATATCAATTGGCAAAAGAATTTAAAAACTCACATAAGAAATCTACTCACACGTAAACACTAAAAAAAATATTGTCACGTTTATAAAAACAATGTGGCATGCCCTTGTTTCTTAATTTTTGCTCAGTATATTAATAATTTAATGCTTACAAAATTTTTCAAAAACATATCATTTACTTATTTTTCTAAAATATTCAGGGTTAATTTCTTATTCCTACATTAAATTTGTAATAGTTAACATTGACCGACTTAGGCAATAGTAATATTAATATTTGGTCCGTCACCATTATAAAATATTTTCTTATGTGTGTTGTAAACTGTTCAAATGAATTCGTCTTAGGCATGATTGTAAGACTTCATTCAATGGATTTTTACTAAATTTGTTTCATAAATATTTGTTTAGTTTGTGATACTTTTTTTTTCGACATACTATTCAGTCAATTTTCATAATACTTTTTATTATGTTACTAATATATATCTAATTAAGTATTTCTCAAAAATACAATTTTTTCCTTACCTTCATAGAATATGCAGATCTCGGCGGTCCTTCCTATACATGCCGTATTGCATAGCCATCTTTTGGTTCGAGGAACACGTCGATAAGCGTTACAAAACGTGTAGAGACCCGAAATTTTCACTGTGCTGTATGTATGGAAAAATTTGTATTTCTCTAACGGAGGATCCGCTGCGTCTGTTTAGAGAGTTGCTATATAGAAATGATGATAGGAGTAAAAATTTCGTCAACAATATTCGAACATACAACATGATATTCTCCTTCACTTCTATGGGAGAAAAATTGACGATAGCTTAAATGATGGGAGATTAGCCCCTATTTTCCGACTGCATGGGAAAATATGTCACCAAATTGGTAGTCTACTACCTGCTCCAAGAGCTAATCCAAGTTACGGCCAACTTTATATTATAGATCCTACATCAAAGGTTATCGATCAAAAGTGAGTAGTTGGGTAATGAGTTCTAGCCCATGTAATTGTACGATTTTTCATCACCTTATTTGATGTTCATGTTTTTCTTATTTGGTTTTATCTTTCTTTTTTATGTAGGTTTGATTCAAGCAATTCACGGTTGTTTGATGATATCATTCATAATTTAAAAAACATGTTGGACAATCACAGTGTGATAGCCTCAATCCCATATCGCTTGGGTAGAGAAAGTGAGACCAGTTTATAAGTTAAGAGATCCACTCCATCTGACATGAAGCCTTTTGGTGAAAACCCAAGAGCAAAACTGTGTGGGCTAGGCTCAAAGTGGATAATATCATGTCAAAGTTGAGTGGGTCGTTACAGATGGTATCAGAATAGAGTTCAACCAGAAGTGCGGCCAACGAGGACATTGGGCCCCCTTAGGTGGGGTGATTGTGATAGCCTCAATCTTACATCGCTTGGATAGAGAAAGTGAGACCAGTTTATAAGTTAAGAGATCCACTCCATCTGACATGAGGCCTTTTGGGTGAGAATATAAGAGTAAAACCGTGCGGCCTAGGCCCAAAGCGGACAATATCATGTCAAAATGAAGCGGGCCGTTATACACAATGATCTAGTGAAGCAGTTCCAATCTGCCGTGATAAGATATGCATAGAGAAAACTGTAAATGTGAGGAAACATTTAATTGACCGACCTGAAATAATTGAACATTGACCAAACTCAAATGACTGATAATATAACTTGCCAGAAAATGACCATGAGATGGCCAGTCTGATTGTGGGTGATTTTGAAACTCAACAGGGTAGTTGGGTTATAATTGTCGAGCCACTTAATGGCCAACTGCAAAGGATCACTGAGCTATATCCATTATACTTGCCATTGCACTATCCGTTGCTTTTTTTAAATGGGAAAAATGGATAGTAGATGTACCGCTGAATTCATCGAATTCAAATTTAGAACGTGGCCGTGCTATTCTCAGTATTCATGAGTATTTTGCCTTTCGATTGCAAGAAAGAGCTGGTGAATCGCCACATATCTTATTTTCCAGGTGACTATTATTTTCCAGGTGACTATTTCAACAATTCTTAGTCAATGCGTACGCGACAGTTGAGTCTTCACGCTTATGTTACATCCAAGCGCACCAGAAAGAGTTAAGGTGTGAAATGTACAATCGCTTACACGAAGCACTACTAAGAGGCGAGACATATGCTGCATTACACGATACAAAAGTTTATCTCCCCACTAGATTTATCGATGCTCCTCGATGGATGATCCAAAATTATCAAGATGCTACGGCTACGTGTAGATTTTATGGGTATCCAAATCTATTTATAACATTTACCTGCAATCCAAAATGGCCGGAGTTTGTTTGATATGTTCAAGGTAGATGATTAAGGATCGAAGATAGACCTAATATTGCATGCAGGGTTTTCAAGATGAAGTTGGATCTCCTAATGAAAGACTTGAGGCATAACAAAGTTTTTGGGAAGGTTAGATCAGGTCCCTTTAATATTTCCTTTAGTGTCAACCTTTATGTAATGTTTACTAATATTATATGCAATTCTAATTTCTTAAGTATAAACGGTTATTCTAATAATGATTAAATGTTAATAACTATTCCATTTCCACAGCATTATACACAATTGAGTTTCAAAAACGTGGCTTGCTTCATGCTCATATAGTGCTTTGGCTTAAGAGGTATCCAGCAAATCCAAGCGCACACGATATTGATAAAATTACTTCAACTGAGATTCCAGATGAAATTACTGATCCATTCTACCATGCTATTGTCAAGGAATTTATGATGCATGGTCTGTATAGTTTAGCTGGAAACAATTCTCCCTGCATGTGTGATGGCAAGTGTTCCAAGCATTTCCCAAAAAGATTCAGTGAAGATGGATATCCTTTGTACAGACGTAGGGATAATGGATGAACTGTGAAGAAAAATGGCGTTGACTTAGATAATAGATTTGTTGTCCCTCACAATAAGAATTTCCTGCTTAAAATGGCGCTCATATAAATGTTGAATGGTACAATCAGTCAAGATCTATTAAGTACCTCTTCAAGTATGCGCACAAAGGCCATGACCGTGTTACGGCAAGTTACTATGTAAGTACCGAAAATGCCAGTTCTCCCAGTAGTGTGGATGAGATTAAAATGTGCTATGATTGCAGATATCTTTCATCATGTGAGATTGCATAGAGAATGTTCAGCTATGAGATTCACTGTAGAGACACTTCAGTCGAGCGGCTGGCCTTTCATATGCCTGGAGAGCAGTCAGTTTATTTCTTTGCAGATCAATCACTTGACAGGTTTTGTTAACCAACCAACTGTCAAACAAAGTATGTTTATGGCATGGATGAATGCTAACAAAAAATATCCTGAGGCCAGAATGCTAACTTACTCAGAGTTCCCAATGAAGTTTGTTTGGGATAGTAGGGATAGAGAATGGCGACCGCGTCAGAGAGGAAACACAATTGGACGACTTCATTACGTACCTTCTGGCAAAGAAGAACTTTACAATTTGAGGCTTATGCTGACTATCGTTCGAGACCCTACCAGTTACCATGATATAAAATTTGTCAATGGCGTTAGGCATGAGACCTTCAGGAATGCGTGTTATCCACATGGGCTTTTGGACGACGATAAAGAGTACACTGATGCTATCATTGAAGCGAGTCAATAGGGTTCTAGTCATTCATTGAGAAATCTTTTTGTAACCCTATTGGTTTCAGATTCTATGTCATGACATGAGACTGTATGGAATAAGCGTTGGGAGTATCTATCAGATGACATATTATGTCGCCAATGGAAGTTGACTAGAAATCAAGGTAATGGTGTCGTTCTCTTTCAGATAATACTCAAGATGTATGTGAGTTATTTCAATGTTGCTTAATGTAAAGTCTATGAAGTAACATTTTTAACATTATATTTCCTTTTGAATAGGTTTTAAAACTACAATCTGACCAAATTCAAAACTATGCCCTGCTGGAGATTGAAAACATAATGCGTAGTAGGGGAAGGAGTCTTTCTGAGTTTACGTGCATGCCATACCCTATTACTGTTGATGACTCATCATCTTTGAACCAGTTGATACTTGATGAGTTGTCATACGATATAGCATCTTTGGCAGCACAGTATAAAAGGAATTTAGTGGCTTTTACGGAGGAGCAAAGATCTGTATTTGACACTATAGTGGCCTCTGTTAATTCTGGGAGAGGAGGTGTTTTCTTCCTATATGGTTGCGGTGGTACCCGAAAGACGTTTGTCTGGAAAACTCTTTCTTTAGCTAATATTGTGTTCAATGTTGCCTCTAGCGGCATAGCATCTCTTCTTTTTCCAGGTGGTCAGACGGCACATTCCCGATTCTCAATTCCTCTAAATCCTAATGAAAACTCTACTTCCAATATTAAGCGTGGAACCCATTGGCACAATTGATATCAAAGACACAGTTGATAGTATGGGATGAGGCGCCGATGATGAATAAAAATTGCTTTGAGGCTCTTGACCGAAGTTTGCGAGACCTGTTGAGGTATGATAGTCCGAATAGTTCCACACTACCATTTGGTGGGAAAACAGTGGTTTTCGGTGGGGATTTTAGGCAAATTTTGTGCGTTATTCCAAAGGGATTACATTAGGACGTGGTGCATGCAATGATCAATTCTTCTTATTTGTGGAAGCATCGCAAAGTGTTAACACTACTACAAAAAACCACAATAGGCATCGGTTTTAATGCTCATTACGTGTCGATTCGGGTGGCGATGCCAGCGGCAATGACGCGAATTGTTTTGTTATACGCGTCGTTTCTGGGCGATGCCTAAAGTACAAAAAAGTCGTCGGTTGTATATAGACAACCGACGCATATAGTATTTTTTTTAAAAAAATAAACCTAAAAAATACACTATAGGCGTCGGTTCTTAAATAAAAACCGACGCCTATAATCATGTTTAGGTGTCAGTTGTATACCAACAACCGACGCCTAAAACCTATTTTTTATTTATTTTTTTAAAATTTGATAAAGGCGTCGGTTTTTATGTAACAACCGATGCCTCTTAATTTTTTTTTAGCATGCATGCAACATCGTAAGAAGCAATTTATAGCCCTTCGGAAGATGTAAAACAACAAACATAGCATCCAATAATAAACACAGCATCCAAAGCCAAACACAACATCCAAAGCCAATAAGAAACAGAACCAATACATACAAATAATCTAACTACAAAAAATAGAAACACTTACAACTACATTGCCTAGAAATTGAATAAACTAATTTAGACCACTATAAATCAAATACTCCGAACATTATAACTACTATATTTCCACCCAAATCATCACAATCTAAGTAGTCTAACCATCTTCAACAATAAGGTCAAGGGTAAGTTATAAATTGTGCAAAAACAATATGCCATTAATGAACCGTTGGAATAATATACACTAGTTAACTCTTGAAATGTACATGTTTGCATGAAAATGTATAATGCATAGGTATTCCATATTTCAAATCAAATAAGACAAAAAATTATGCACAATCTCGATAAAGTACTTGGCCTACATATCTCGAATCTCGTCTATCTTCGATTGATCATACGATTCAATATTATATGCCTACAAAAAACAAAAGAAATATAATTACTTTCTTAATAAAATATATACATGAAACTTTAGAAAATTCTTATTTTTCAATAAATATTTATACCTTCTCAAGATATTCTGAACTACCAGAACATTGTGTGACTATATCGTACATATTTTTTATTACACAATAACCACACTTGTTGGATCCCGATTGCTGAGGTCACTAAAATTTCCAACGAATTGAAAATTAATATTAGCAATTAAACCACTAAATTTTGAAACTTCAATATATAGTTATTATAGCATATAGATAATACTTTTCATACCTTAATTAATTTCCACGTGAGATTGGTCTTCCTCATTTTTCCATACGCCTACAATGTTCTAGCTACCCTAAAATCTGTAATATGTGTGTGTGTGTGTAAAAGTTAAATAAACTCAAACTTAATTACTCAAAAGACTTTAAACTAATCAAATTAATCCGCGTGCTTCCAAAATTCAAATTTAAAAATATATTATAAAAAAAATCCAATTATAAACGATACCAAACAAAACCTTAGTTAGTCATAATTGCTTACATACTCAAATCCACTTTGATATCAAATGTGCGCATATTATTCTCCAGAGAATCCAAGTAGTACACTGTATTACGCTGAAAGCATAGCACAAGTAGTAGCCAGTGGTTTCTATTATCCTCAGCAAACTTTACAAACTCTTCAACCCCATTCAAATATTCTAATGAAGTACGACTCCTATACATCTAACTACGATCCATATATATATCTCACGACCTATTGAGATGACCAATACATTAGTTATTTATTTGTATGTCAATATTGTTTGTTTTTACTTATTCATTTGCATCACAAAATTAATCAAGCAATTTTTCACAATTTGATTTTCTTAAGTTATATATTTAAGATCGTTACTTACATATTTAGTTCTACCATGTTACATACATTCACTAGAACCAATAAAATTCATATTTACCAAATAAAACAAACTTAGAATTATAATGAAAATTTTTTTCAATATTCGAGTTTCTTAAATTATTTAGCATGTTAATTCAAAGCTTATTTTTATAATGTTCTCCATTTTGGAATTTTTGTATTATTGATTTTCATTATTTATTTGAAACTCAATGTTATTTGTTAATTACGTATTGATCATTTGTATCATAAATTTTAAAAAACAAATTTTCTTTATTTGATTTTTTAAAGTAATTCATCCTTCTTAATTACATGTTATTTAAATAATAAACCAAATCAAAGAATTTTTATATTTTGTAATTTTCTTAATTTATTTATCTATATTTACATTATGTAATTACATGTTATTTACATTAAGTAATTTATTTAGCTATCAACACTTTTCGACATACACACTAACATCACATATTTACTTAGGCATTTTATCAAACACATGGTGTGCAATAATTTCCACCTCTATAAAAACCCCCAAAATTCATACAATCTAACTAAATCATGTGAACCGACAACAATGTGAACACATATATTCAACAAATAATATCCCAGAAATTCAAAAAATCCACAAAAATCAACAAATCTATATTTATTAAATATATACAAACTAAAAAAATTTATTTCTCAAATTGTAAACAAATACCCACAACATTGCAAATTAAATTACAAAAAGAGAATACTCACATTCAAAATGCTACGAAAAATGGATGATAAACCACCAAAATCGGATAGAAGCTCGAAATGGCGAAAATACAACACCACCGCACCGCACCACTGTCGATCGCCAGCTGCCGCCTCTCAATAAGCTAACGCCTTCGGGTAGAAGTGAGTGGAGGGAGATCAATGGGATTTTGAAGCAAAAATTTTTCGGCAGAAACGAATGGCGAAAATGGGCAGAAACTATTTACCAAAAATGAGCAGAAAAGAGAAGATAGATAAGAAATATAAGGTATAGGCGTCGGTTTCTATTCAAAACCGATGCCTCTAACACCTGGTGTCGGTTCTCTTAAGGAACCGATGCCTATTGTTAATAATAGGCGTCGGTTCTATTAAGGAACCGACGCCTTTTATTCAGTATAGGCGTCGGTTGTAAATTTACAACCGACGCCTATAATTTAAACATACCATACTTACAACCGACGCCTATAATTTAAACATACCATACACGTCGGTTCTTAAGCGGAACTGACGTGTATTCTTTGAAGTTTAATTTCAAAATTGCCACCGCGTCTTGTATAGGCATCGTTTATTATAAGAACCGACATGTAACGTGGTTTTTTATTTCAAATTTTGTACTAGTGTAAGGTTGACAAAAAACATGAGATCGCAAAGAATGGGCAACAGTAAAGAGGCGAATGACTTGGAAACATTTTCTGAGTAGATGATAAGCGTTGAAGATGGCACAGCAGGCGTGGAAAATGATGGCCATGCTGAAGTCGAAAGGCCACATGATATTTTGATAGCATCAACACGTGACCCTATAAAGTCCATAGCTGAGAGCACTTACCCTACCTTCTCCGACGATGGTTGTGATGCTACGTATTTGTACGCTTGAGCAATTTTGGCCCCCAAGAATGATGATGTAGATGCTATAAATGAATATATGATCTCAAATATTAGTTCGGAAGAGAAGATTTATATGAGCGCAGATGTTTTATGTAGAACAGAGGGAACTGGATTGTTCTTTGATAATATCCACTCAACTGAATTCCTAAATACGGTTAGGTGTTCTAGAATCCCTAAGCATGAGTTAAAGCTTAAAGTTGGTGTACTCGTAATGCTATTGAGGAAAATCGATCCTGCTCAGGGCCTGTGCAATGGAACCAGATTGATTATTATGAGACTTGAAGATAATGTATTGGAAGGTGAAATTCTCTCTGGGAACAATGCAGGTCACAGAGTTTTTATTCCAAGAATATCATCGACACCGTCAGACTCCAGAATACTTGTTAAATTTCAAAGAAGACAATTCCTACTGATGGTGTCATTTGTGATGACTATAAATAAAAGTTAAGGACAATCCCTCTCCGATGTTGGACTTCTTCTTAGAAGACCAGTGTTTACGCATGGACAGTTATATGTTCCAATATCTAGAGTAACTAGCCGATCTGTTTAAAAATATTAATTTGTGACAGTAAACCAATGAGATCAACAACGAATGTTGTATATAAAAAGGTTTTCCAAATTTTATAAGAACGTGTGACAATCTCATCTATTAATATCATTTCTTTATATATTTTAATTATTCATTACATTGTTTATATTGTTCTATTTGTCCATTTTGTCCATGTGTTTTTACTTATATGGTTTCCCTTCCCGTGCATTACACTGGTAATACAACTAGTATACAAGAGAAAGGGGCACGGTGCGAGGAGAGAGAAAATAAGAGTTGGAGAGACCAGTGCTTTGTCTATGCTTCTTCTTCCAAGTTTCGACAAGGATTTGGCTTGTGTGTTTCTTCGATTTGTGACTTCGCAGATAATAGATCTATTTCTAATTCTTCATTTCTGCTCAGTGCTTCTTCTTCATCTATGCTTCTTCATCTATGATTTGTGGCTTCAAGTGTTTCTTTTGATTTGTGTTGTGGGCTTTGTGGATGCTTCTTTGTTGGTCCCTCCTTAATGTAGATATGTGATTTTTGTGTTTAAAATCAAAAGAAAACTAGAAAGGAATTTAAATTGATTTTTGCACTTTAAATTTTTTATTTTATAACAATGTAAAACGCAGCAACACAGGCTGTCCAACGAGCTTTGTTGATCGATTAGCAGTTCACGGGTCAGTTTATGCATGTTCGATTCGGCTTATCACTCAGTGCTTTTCTCCCAGGTTCGTTTATGGTTCTCGCCGGTTCTAAGATAAGAACTGCTACCCAAACCGAACTGCCCTTTTTTATTGTGAAAACTGACTGGTCTGACAGATGGAAGAACCAGCGGTGCTGGTTCGGTCTGGTTGGGTCACAACAGTCCATTCGGTTTTCCCAGTCAAAATGCCTACTCCTAGGCACTACTCTAAATTACTTGTGCTCCAGTGTTTTTTGGGCAACACATATACATGTATAAATAGGCACTATATTGTGAATGAAACATAACATTTTGAACATGTAATTATTTATCTCTTATTTTCTCGTTTTACAACAGCATTAACATTATTCGACTAAGTACTAATCTAGATATGTTTAAAAGTTTATTAACATGTATACCTAAACCCAAAACGGGGGAAATGACACACCCTCTAAAGAATTTGTTAGTTTAATCTTGTTGACTTATTTTTATCACAATAGTACGATCTAATAGTGAACTTTTTATGTTGAATCTTTTTATAAGGATCATCCACGACATTGTTATTATTTTGGTAAATTTCAAAAAAGGTCTCCAACATATACAAAAAGTAACAATTTCATTCTTAACCTTTTTCTCAAGGTTGTAGGTCTCCAACCTTTCAAAATTATGTACAAACGGTCTTTGTGGACAATTTCCAATCATTTTCATGTTTATATACTTACAAAATGACCATTTTACTCTCATTGTGTGCAATAAAATAAAATGAATACAAAAAGATTTTTTTAAAAAATCAAAAGATTTAAAATTAAAGAACGAAAGAATATAATGACTTGTCTAATTAGTTACTCATAATTTCCACATAGTACCACTAGTACCATTTCCCTCGTCATTTTTTTCTAAAAGAAAGGGGGTGTAAGATCTCCACTTAAGTTGCCTCTAATGACAACCAAAAGAAGATTTTCCTCTCATTTTTAGCTACATGTAGACACAGAAATTTAGAATGACAGATGTTGCAGTAGAAATAAAGGGAGAAGGAACCCTCTTTTTTTTATTAGTTATTCACTCCTTCATTTTTTTTACAAGAAAAATTCTTACATTTTTAATCATTACAATTTTTTACTACTTGAATATCAATCACATCTCAATTATCATTACTTATTTATACGTGAATTTTAGAGAGTTAAACGTCAAAATTGACTATGGCAGTAGTGGTGGTATTAAGTAGGTGAATGAAAAAGATAATAATATATTTATCAATGTGTATATATAGATTGTGTGAATTTGGTGGATAGAAAGACGATATACAGATGAATATATATAATCTATATATTATAAAAATAGAAGATGACAGTGGGCCCTCTTGGTGTGTTCCCGCTGAAATTTTTCTCCTATATTTTTTTTTTCCTTTTTTTTTTCAATTAATGAAAGACAGTTGGTGGGCTGGCCATATGGCTTTTAGAAAAACAAAACGTGTGGTATACCTTTCATTTTCCCAATGCAATAGGTTCGTTTTACCGCGCAACGCTCTGGTGTCTTCTCCAACATGCCTTCGCTGTCCTCTTTCTATCTGACCTTCTTCTTGCTCATCTCATCTGAAAAAAATTGATTTTCTTTTGTTTTTATTGCCTTGATCTTGGATTTTTCTTTCAGTTTTGGTCCTCTTTTTCCAGTTCATGGTCGGTTCTTCATCTCTTTCGGTAGTGAAATTAGACGATTGAATTCAATTTGTCTTTTCCCCCCTTCTTCAGAGTAACAATGCAACCGGAACGGGTTCATTTCACTTTGTAATTTGTTATCAAATTGGTGGAGGTAAATAAAAACTGAAGTAACAATTTTGGGCCATTTTTGGGGCGAGAGGTACTCTGCAATTTGGATTTTTGTTTCAACTTTCAGATTTTCTATTCAATTTTTGTTCAGTTTTCTGTTTCAATTTTGATTTCTGTTCAGTGAGAGGTACTCACTGATTTGCTGTTCAATTTTTTGTTTCAATTTTTGTTTCAATTTTTTTTCTTGTGTGTTCACATAGATACATTTGTTAACAAAGAACCCAGTAATCTAGACCAAGCAATCATGTATGGAACTAGAATATTTTATTGTTGCTGAGAATCTAGAGCAAGGTAATAGGACTAATTAACGACATTGTTTCCCTAATTTAAAGGTAATTGACTTGGCTGATTAAATTTTTTCATATGCTCATTCACTAATTATTATGTGATTTCTGTTAAAGTTGAGCTATGCTATGTAATTTTCGTCAAAGAGATCTGTAGTGTGAGCAGGTCTTTTCCTTAGAAGAATGGGAAACCTGGAGTAAATCCTAGCAGTCATTATAAATAAAATTGGGGATATAGAGGAGGTAAATTTCTCAGTTCATTCAATTAAATTCTGTGTTGCAGTTGCAAAATTGCTCAATTGAGCTCATTACTTTTTTCTAGGCAATCAAATTAGTAAATATGCAGCCTATCAATCTATACATTTTTTTCTTCTCCTTAGAATGATGATTTTTTCTCTTTCAGATTATAGTGACTTCATATTTACCTTTTATCGAAATATTTACACAATGCAATAGGCTTATTTTTGTGTTAATGAATTAGTATTAGCACAGTAGCTATGAGTTTCATTTCTTTTCCTGTGTTGTTTAGTTTTCATTGCTTTTGTCTTGTATGATATAAGTTATTTCTTGGATGCTTCAATTTTTTGTTAATGGTGAATAGGATTTGTTTGCTTCTAGACTGCATTGTATTTATTATGTTCTAACTGTGTTTGAAGATGAGGATTGCTCCCGTGACAATATTTATTATTTATCGTATTGTATTATATTTGTGAAATGCAAATACTTTTTCATACGAGAAGCTTCTCTCTCTTACGTGGATGCAAGGACCGATTCAGTCTGTCATGGTCTAATTTGCTCACTTGACTGAAGCTTGAATTTTGTTGGTAATATAATAACTTGCTGTTCAATTCTTCATAGTGTGGGAGAGCAATGTTAGGAGTTGTAAAGAAGATTTTTGTTATAAAATATATTGATTTGGTGTTATGGCTCAGGTTTGGGTCGTCAGTTTTATGGACGCTCAAGAAGCACCATTAACTAAGTGGGAAAACGTGGTGGGCTGGAAGTTTTTGCCAGTCCAAGTGTTTTCATCTCAGAGTGGTTTCCTGCTTCAGAAAATATCGATGCGGAAAACATGGTGGTCTTATGTAATCATTTTGCTCAAGCTTCTTTGTGCTGATTTTGTTTGATGGCTTAAAATTGATTCCCCCCCCCTGGAGAAGAAAGTCTCCAATGGCATCAGGTCCGAATTTAGAACTTCTTTATTCTCTTCCCGTTCAGGAGTTTGAACACGATTTTTCTCTGTCATATATTGGCTTTCTGATCATATCCATCTGTCGATGCATGGAGACTTTTTGTGCTGACTTGGGTTGTTGGCTCATAAACGAATTCCCCCGGAGAAGAAAGTTTCCAATGGCAACATAGATGAATTCAGAACTTTTTTTATTCTCTTCTTCTCATACTTTCTGAATGGGCAGCATTCGAACAATATTTTTCTGTGTCTTTTCAAGGATTTCTGTTCATCTTTCAGTAGGCAACATGGAGGTTTGAAATATTTACGTTGTTCCACTTTTGCTTCTGAGCTGTTCCAGTTTTGCTTCTGATCTTTACTTTGTGAGGCTTTTTTCATGCTTGGTTTGGCTATTATTTCCTACGAGCTTCTGGGTGCTGTTTCTTTGGGGCTGGTATTTTTTTGCAACCTTCTCAGAACCTTACATTTCTGCGCTTCAGTAATGATGCTTTTTTCTACTGGTTTTTGTTTACTAATTTTGGTAATTGGATTGTATATTCTCCTTCGTTTGTATTGTTACTCTTCTTTCCTTGGACTGTATTTAATTTTGGCCCACCTTTTGTTTTTGCCCCAGAATTCTTGGCGTTCAAATTCGTCCCAGATTGAGTGGGGTGTGATGTAACACTCTTTTGGTTAATAACAAATACATATTTATTTAAAAAAAAAAAATCCTAGGCGGGAAAACATTGTCCAAACTCAAGAGGAAAGTGATCATTAGTGAAAATAATGAAGATGCACAGGAGCAACATAAAATTCATGCTTCTGGTATGTGATCTATCATTCATTGCCATGATATTCCTTTGCATATTAGTTATTGACAATGGGCTAAAAAAGTTGTGCGATGCTATGTTGATACATATGTTTAAAGAAAAGCAAAATAAAGAGATGCACGGAGTATTCCAAACTTCTACAGGTATATTATTATTTTTTACCTTGTATATGCTATTTTCATTGTAGATTTCTTGTCAACATTGTTTTCTTTTATCAAATCCAGTGAAATCATTGCTTACTTATTATTTGTTTGCTTATGAGACCCTTTTCATATGTTTGTCTAGAGAATTTCTTGTTTTTGGTTTCTGTTGACAGTGTTAGCTTTTGAATTTTCTATTGACATTTTGTTTCATTTGTACATTGTTTCAACGATAGTCACTTGGTGTAACTTATTATGCAACACTTTTATCAAATGCATCACTTTTAACTTCTTTCAGTAAGTGACAAATTGTTCCATTGAACTCTCTTGAAAGTAAATTGGAATGGTGAAGTAAAGAGTCTACTGAAGCAAATTCTTTAATTTAAAGAAATTAGAGAGCATATTACAACAGTTTGTGGGAGATGTTCTAACATATTCATTTTTCAATTATAATTCAATCAAACTACAATGAGAAAATTACAGGAATTGAATTATAATGGGAAAATTGTAATGAAGTAAAATTAGTGGTGTAGAGTTCATGGAAGGGTAAAATGGGTGGTTATAATTGAGTAGTAGTTCAATAAGTAGTCAAATTAGTAGAAGGTGAAATTATAATTTGGTGTAACAATGAGAGTCTAACAAAGCATTTTCAATTCTTCATATCTTTTGCAAAAAATTATATCTTTGAGGGACTTTCCAAATTAACAGACGTGTTACAAGTCTGTTAATAGAATTTGAGCGGTCTGTTGACAGACTAAATGAATGGTCTGTAGTTTGTCAATAGACTATTATTTCTCTATCGAATACTTAAGAGCAAAGTGATACTTAGCTAACTTTTTAAATTTTTGTTTGATGTGCATAGATGGATGTTAGTACATTAAAAAATGCTTCATGCTTAGAGTTGTGTTGGGACATTCACGATCTTCTTCATGTTGATTCCTGCGTACACAAGATGGAATTAGGATTTCTTTTGCCTAAGATAGCACAAATTTAAGTTCGTTATTAGTACAAACAACAATGTAATGGGCTATTAACATACTTCCATTGATCGTAGTGTGGAGGTATAAAAGAAAGAGTAAGTATACTTTGTTGGTGGTCACTTGATTAAGTTTGATCATGCTAGTGTGTTCACGAGTCTATAAAAAGGATCTAAAACATTTGCAGTCTGTGTAGCTCTTAAATAGACTTCCATTCCATTGAGAGGTTAGAAGTCTTGTTAAAATTTTAACACAAATCTGCAATTAATATACATTATCGGCATTGAATATGATAGATAATTCCTTTCCAAAAGACTAATTGAGTTTGGAAGTTTTTCTTTACGAGTTTGGACTGCACTTTGTGTTATTCCGTGTGGCAAGATGACTTACTGAAAACAATGTGGAATGATAATCGTTAGTGGTAATGTAGGAGTAATGGTCAATTAAATACGCTAATTGATTTGATGCTTTATTAAACTCATTTAAGACGAGTTTAGATGACTGAAGATATTTTCCTTTATGAGGTTTCACTTAACGTATTTCTCATGACAAAATGGATATAACTTGGTTTAAACAAAACAAGATGATCGTTCTTTACAAGTTGTTATTAATGTAGAGTTCACGAGAGATGTCCAATTTTTGGATCAATTTAGGTTCTTTCTCAATTTTACATTCAATGACTCCATACATATTAGAATATAATGTAAGATAGTCAATACTCAACTTGGTTGGAATAGTTGCTGAACTTTAACAAAAATCTTTTTTTTTTTTTGTTAAACTTTAACACAAATCTACAAGTAATATACATTACTGACATCAAACATGATAGATAATTGCTTTTTAGAAGACTTCTTAGAGTTTGGAAATTTTTCCTCACAAATTGGGATGTTGCTTGTTACGGTTCAACACTATATTGGACAATCAAGTAGTTGTCTATCTACCCAAAGACAAGATTAGTTGAGCGTGTGACGATGATTTTTAAATGTAATTGTTGAGTTTACTCAATTGAATTGGCGAAATGATTAACGGTAACAACGAACAATTGAAAGCACGTAGTCTGTTAATAGTCTGACTAACAGACTTGTTGACTGACTAGTCTATTAATGAGTCTGTTAATAGATTGCTAAACAGACTTCTATAGGCTATCACTTTGCAAAAGTTTACAACTAGGCTTACTTCACAAGCCATATTTGTCTTGCCCACCAAGAACACTAGATGAAAGAGTTTTCCTTAAATTTGAGTATTTTTAGCTCCAACACCATTTAAATGTGGATTGGATTTGACGAAAAATGAAAAATAATTACTAGTCAGTCATTTCGGGGAAAGCCTATTATATGTCTAACTCTAATATAAATTATAGATTCTATAATGATATCCACAAAGATATAGAGATTCTATATTTTTACGTACTTGGTAGTAGAGATTCTAGCCCGTTGTGCCTGTCGAGATATATTTAAATAATGTGTAGCAAGTGATTATTAAAAATTTAAGCATTCTCACTTTCACCCTAAAAAATAGAAAAAGAAAAAGTCATTCTCTCTCTTGTTTTTAAGCTAAAAAAGGGGACGACAGTTGGATTAATTGTGATCATATCCTTCTACTGTAATTCTTCAACCACTTTACCATGTCAATTCCCTTGTATTTCCTAGTCTTTCATCTTCCTTGGTTATGTTGAATTAATTTAGGGAAAATGTTGACTTCTAAAAAGATTTTCGGAAGTTTTTCCTTTATTAGCTATTGTCAAAATTTTATCATATATTCCATTTCGAAACAAAAAAAAAAATTGTATATTAATTAAAATGTCATAGGTTAAATTTCAAATAAATATTTTACAAAAACTGACTGTACATTAAACATTTCATATCAAAAAAATTTTCTAAAAATCTAAACATAAAAAATTAACTAATACGAACACAAGCACATCTAAACATCTGGATCTTCTATGGAATTCATTGGACACTATCTTATGGTATATAATAGATTATGTGGCAAGATTTCATTAGGCACATTAGGGGATGGGTCCCCCAGTGTGTCCAATGGAATCGTGCCACATACTCAATTGGACACCATACATGGGGTCAAATGGACTCTATAAAAAATTTATCTAAATATCTAAATGTTCTTTATTTGCTCTTTTTTGTCAAATTTATAATTTTACCTACCAATGATTTGACATTTGATTTGATAATTGTTCAATTACAACCACATATTTCACACTTTTTACATTTTAAATACACATTCTACATCTCTCCTCTTTATAAATTCTACAAAAAAGGGCAAATAAAGAGTTTCAAACAAGCTCTATTTTTTGATAGAAATTTCTTTTTTTTGGGGCGCAATTTATTTCTTGTCAAGAATGGCATTACTCAAATTACAATGTAAAGTAGTCAAGTTCTAATTCTCACTTGTCGATATCATTTTGCGAAATGAGTTACCTAATCAGATATCTAAAAGTGACAGTTCCCAGTGGCAAATAATGCTACTAGTAGGAAATGAAAGTATTGAAGGAAGACCTTTAGAGATATATGATGAGAAATAATTTCATAGTGATAGTGTAGATTCTAGACCGTTGTACTTGCGTGGATATTTATACAATGTGTGGAGCTGATCTCTACAAATTTTGGCATTATTGCCTCTCACTTTTAAGCTAAGAAATATCAAAATACATGTAACTTTTTCTATTAGTAGCTTGTAAGAAAAGCTTTGCACGTGATTTTCTAATCACGTTTTGATTACAAGTTACTAGCATTGCAATGAACACGATTTTCTAATCATGTTGCGTTTTTTTTAATATTAGTGAATTGTAAAATATTATATTATCTAAGTAAAATCTATGTATATATAAAAGTAGAATTTGTCTAACTCAATTAATTTTCAAGCACAATTAAAAATAATTTTCTCACTCATTGTCTGGATTCTTTAAAAAATCAATTTGTTGATGTCATTATTCTATTATTACACTTTTTTATTATTATACTTTTCCTTAGTGTTATACTTTTTCTTTTAATCATTTAATTTAATATTTTCATTTTAAAACTCTGTCTACATATTAATTTAATGTTTTTGTTTTGAAACTCTACTTGCATATTACATTTTGGTTAAATATATCTCATATTTGTCTAATAGATTTCAATTTTACTTTGTCTGATTGTATAATTTCATGATTTTATATTCTCCTATTATATTGTATTTTACTTTCTTAGCATAATATATCTATGAAAAGCACGGGTGTGAAGCATAGTAGTCCACAAATGCACGGGTGTAAAACTAATATAGATTAGAGTTAATTTCACAAATCGTCTCCAACCTTTCAGTTTAGTTTCGATTTCGTCCCCAACCTTTGTTTTGTCACGCCACAGCCCCAACATTTGATAAATATGCACAAATTGTCCTTTTTTACACTGTTCAATTAAAATTTTAACAAAATGACGATTATACCTCCTTAAACCTTTTAAATTTTATAAAAAAAAGTTTAAAAATAATAAAAACCACCCACCCCACCCCATGTCCCCCTCCCCCTATCGTCCGGAAGTCCGGCCGCCGGAGTTGCTGTTCTGGAAGCATTTACTGCCAAAATGGAGGGATTCTCCCCCTCATTTTTGCTGCTCCGGCAGCACAAATGCTGTAAAAAAGTCACGAATAAGTCAAATTGTAACGTGAACATTTTATTCTTGACAAATCATATTGGTAATAAGGTCATTTCACAATGTTGTCAAAGTAAGAAAAGATGTATAAAATAATTGTTTAGTTAAATTCCTTGGTACTTGTGTGTTGGATGATATGGATGCTAATGGACCACCATGTCCTTTCAATTTTTGTCAAGATTTCCCAAACTTTATTCGCTATGCTTAAAAAAGATACAGTTTTTTTCCAATTTTCTTGATGCCAATTTTGATTATACCAGACAATCCGTAATTGATAATATAGAATCTATAAATATCATATGGTTTTGCCATGAAAAATAGGCCATATATAGATACTATATTACTATATTATCGTTAATTTGAGGATACTCTAAACGTGTTGAAACATTTGAGAAAAACCATGTAACCAACATATCATCAAGTTGTAAAGCAAAACAATATTGAAAGATTAAAAAAAAAAAAATTGATCATCATCATAAATGTTTAAAAGGGCGGAAAAAAATTAAAAAGAAATAAGGGCCCTAATTTTGCATCAGGCACAAATAGTGTGTTTAAAAGATATGTGTTTAACTAGAAACGTTACATAGAAACAGTTGTAGATTGCTATAGATTAACTGGACATCAAGATCCAGTTAAATGACCAATTTATTTATTTCTTTTTTATTTTTTGTCTACAAAACACTCAGTATTTAACAATGAAGAATCACCTTCATTAATACAACACCATGACCTATATATATTACAATGAATCTCGGGATATCAAGTTGCTTGCTCTCCTTGTTGAATTCAAAAAATTGGCCAATTCTAGAATCAATTCTAGAATCGAGTGATTCATATATACATATACGAAATTCTAGAATATAATTATATAACTAGTAAATAAAGAATATACAAATCAATTCAACAAGTTGACAATTTTCATAAATACAAAATGTCACAATCTCTTAAAAGCTAGAGGTATCGTTCCAATGTAAAACTATATTCATTAATTGAATTCGTTCAATTCTAAGTGTTGATTACTAGGGAAAGAATCATACAGCAAGCATATTTAAGAGGCCAAACCAAATCTTTAAATCACTAATAAAAACCACAAGCTCAAACTTGAAATAATTCATATCTTGTAAGTTTAATGGAAGTCTATTTAACAGGGTACTAATCTGACTAGTCTGACTTTTGAACTCACAAGTATTGTCAAACCTAATCGAGTGACCCCCAACAATGTATACATGCACTTTAACCCTTTGTGGAAATTTATTAATAGCACATCGCCATTTGTATTAATAAGGAGCACCACTTATGCCACCATTCACTTCATTTAGTAATGTAAAGTTCAACAAGTATCCCAACCAAGTTGAGTATAACAATTGATAGGTAGTTATTTGTAATGTTTAAATCCCCTATATGTGTTATTAATTATGTGATATTGTGTTTAAAAGTTCATATTTATGTTTAAGTTGGTGAATTGTAGGTTGAAATCCAAGAGGGAGTCAATTTAGGCAAATTTGGATCAAATGAGTACAAATTACAAAATCCGGGTGATGTGAATCAACATGTGGAAACTAAGATATTAAATATTAAATCATGGCAATGGAGGCTTAAATGTGACAAAGGTAAGGTTAGATCGGAGGTTCGAGGCTTGAATCATGTAAAGAAGTGTTTAAGTCGACCGAAGCCGCATGTCTCAAGAACTTTCAGGACACAAAATTATAATGCATATGATTTACATAGGATTAAAATATATCATCAGAAAGCTTATCGAGTCAGGAATCCAACACAACTTTCGAATCTCAATTCCGAGTTTCCTACTAAAAGTAATGCACGTTGGAACACAAGCTGCCAGTGGAACGCGGCCTTATGCGGCCGCATGTATCTTGTATGTGCCCGCACCCGTGTCTAGAAATTCGTAGAATCAGCACAAAGAGCCGTGCGGCCTCATGTTAATCCTGTGCGGTCGCATGGACTTACACGCTTGAAATTCCGATTTTGGTCATTATTTCCTTAGAATACTTTTTACTCTTAAATTTGTACACGATTTTTAGACCTTATAAAAGGCACCTAGCCTAGTATTCACATAGACATTGACATAGACGTTAAATTACTTAGTTTCTTGGAGATTATTATTGAAGTTGGGACTCGGTTTTTGAAGAGACGTCTTGGATTGAAGAATATTGGTGCAATAGTCTTTTTCTCCATCCTTATTCATCAAAACCCGGTGATGGATTCTTATTCTTTTGTGCTTAATTTTATCAATTCCATGAGTAACTAATTTTTTTTCTTAGGACGAACAATGTAGCCCTATTGTGAACCCTCTTTGATTGTTTGTTGATTCAATGCTTGAAAAGTGATTTCTAGTTAATTCTTTATCGTTATTTTCTATGGTTTTAACTTATTTGGTGCGCGAATGTGTGGATGATTATTGGTTTGTGTTGAACTTGAAAGAATAATACATGAATTAGATTAGGAGATAAAGGATATTTATTTAGACAAGATAAAGAGATTTGCTTGTGGTTAGTGCGGTCACGTAAATTGAACTTTGGGGATATTTGCATGTGTTTCTTGTTATTAATGTACTTAAAAGGGTTGTTAACGCGTTCACTTAGAGATATGTGAGTGGACCTAATTTAGTAAGATTAGCTAGCTTCGAGAGGAGTAGTTAATTAATTACGTGAACTTGATCGTTAACTAGGATTGGTTTTTGTTGAATCAATGAATGGGTAGCTAGGGGAATCAATGGTGGTGAAGTTGTGAGTATCAAGTTCACATAAATCTAAAGAAAACTTTCAAAAATAATTTGTTCTTCTTAGTTTGCTTACTTTTTATTCTTATTTATTTACTTACTTTTACAACAAACTCAAAATTGTGACTGTTTCAACTAGAACGTAGGTTGGATGTTCAATACTTGAATCTTTCCTCGTAGGAATGATAGCTCGTACTCATTGTCTACTTTATTATTTGTTCGACCTATACACTTGAGGAGTCCAAATACACTTTTCACACAAACAAGTTTTTGCCGCCGTTGCCGGGGTTTGAATTTAAAATTGATAGTATTCAATTTTGCTTTTGCTTGAAACTTTTATTTTTGTTTTACAGATTTGCATGCATAGGATTGGAGTAGAAGACTTACAACCATATGACCGGGAGATTGAAAGGACTTTCACAGCCAGACGCAGACAACAAAAATTTGTACATAAGATGGCTGGAGTAGCAGGTGATAATGATAATCCAGTGGCTCCAGGTAATGGTAATCAAGTTGCCCCAGCGAATGAGCCAGCAGCGAACATAAACAGGCCCTTGAGAGAGTATATCATGCCCACCGTTGGAAACAACTTGACTGGTTTAGTTCCACCGGCTATAACTGCGGCAAATTATGAAATCAAACCAGAGACTATCAAACTAGTTCAATAAACGGTGTAGTTCAATGGTTTGCCAGAGGAGGATCCAAATGAACATATGAGAAAATTTGAGGAAATTTGTGAGATGTTCAAAATGAATGGAGTACTGGCTGAAGCAACCAAAATGAAATTATTCTCATTCTCCTTGGATGGTAAAGCCAAGACTAGGTATTTTGCTTTGCCTGCAAATTCAATCACTACCTGGACTAATCTGACACAGAAGTTTATGGATAGATTCTTTCTACCGGGTAGAGTTTTGAAAATCAGGAGGGAGATCACTTTGTTTAGTCAGAGTTAGGGGGAAAGGATATTTGAGGCATGGGAAAGATATAATGACATGTTGAGAAGATGCCCAAATCATGGTATCCCAGATTGGCTCATTGTGCAAACTTTCTATAATGAGTTGACTAATGAGAATAAGAGACATGCAGATTCAGCACCCGGGGGTTCACTCATGGATAAGACTTACGAAGAGGCAGCTGAAATTTTTGAGAAGATGGCAGCTAACAACTACCAATGGTATTCAGATAGAACAATGTCTCGAACTGAAGCTCATGAAGTAGATGCATTCACATCTCTATCTGCACAACTTGCAGTGTTGGCAAAGAAAGTAGACAGTCTTGCAAAGCTATCGGTTACTATGGTTTAATCTTCAGCCGTTTGTGACTTATGTTGTGCAAATCATGCTACTGATGTTTGCTTAGTTGCCCCTGTGAACACATTTGAGGATGAACAAGCAATGTTCATTGGGAATAATCAGAGGCAACAAACAGGGCCCTATGCTCAAACTTATAACCCAGGATGGCTTAACCACCAGAACTTTTCATGGCGAGAAAATCAACCAGTTGTGAGACCACCAAGTTTTAATCAGCAATAGGAGAGGATAAGTTCATTAGAAAATTTGTTCAGTAAGTTTATGGAGGCAAATAATCAGTTCATGCAAAAAAGTGAGCATACTCTTCAGAACCAAAACGTAGCCATAAAAAACTAGGAGACTCAGATGAGCAAAATGACTTTGGCTATGGCAACTAGAGCACCAGGAACACTGCCCAATGATACAGAAGTCAACCCAAGAGAGCAGTTGCATGCCATTACAACTAGAAGTGGATTATAGTTGCCAAAAAATCAAATTGAAAAGCTAGTTGTGAAGGAAAACCTGACGCCAAAAGATGATGAACGGCTTGAACAAAAGAAGGAACCAGTTGAAAAAGACAAATAAGAGAGATGAAAAAACAAAAAAGACCATCTGTAAAAGCTTATATGCCTCCAATTCCATATCCTCAAAGGCTAATGAAGCACAAGATGGACAAAAAAATACTCGAAATTCCTTGAAGTATTCAAACAGCTACACATAAACATCTCATTTGCAGAAGCTCTAGCATATGTGCCTAAATACTTCAAGTTTATGAAGAAAATTCTTTTTAACAAGAAAAAGTTAGAAGATTTCAAGAATGTAGCTTTGACAGAGGAGTGTAGTGCAATATTACAAAACAAATTGGCTCCAAAATTAAAAGATCTAGGGAGTTTCAAAATACCTTGCACTATTGGACAATTTAATTTTGATAATGTATTATGTGATTTGGGTGTAAGTATTAATCTTATGCCTTTATCTGCGTACATGAAGCTAAATTTGGGGAAAGCAAAAGCTACAAATATCTCTCTACAGCTAGCTGATAGGTCCATAAAATATCTACATGGAGTGGTTGAAGATGTGCTCATCAAAGTGGGCAAATTCTTATTTCCGATCGAAATTCTTATTCTATACATCGAGGAGGACCGGAATTTGCCTTTGATCTTAGGCCGACCATTCTTAGCTACTTGCTGAGCCTTGATTGATGCTGAGAAATGAGAACTCATCTTGAGGGTTGAAGAAGATCAGGACACGTTCAATGTCTTTTTACTTATTGAACAACCATCAAACCAAAAAGAGATCTACCGAATCAACCATATTATTGGGAAAGAGGATGTTAAAGAAAAACTGGAGAAAAGTCTGACTGTTGAACTTGCAACGAAAGGTAAGAAGAAAAAGAAGGTCCGGGTCTGGAGGTGGAAAGCAAAGGAGGTTCGTCTTCCTAACATCATGCAAATTAAGGGCATCAAAACCTCACACAAACCACTGTGATTTATGACACAGTCAGGCTCTAGACTATAAAAAAGCGCTTGGTGAGAGGCAACCCATCCGGTAATTTCGTTCTTTTATTTTCCTACTCTCTATTTTAATGCCTTAGGAGTAGCATGAATTTAAGTTCTAGTATTTTTCTCCAAGATGCTAGGATTTTTAATTTTAAATTTTTGATTTCATTTCTTTGTGTTAAAAAAAAAAATTCAAAACAAACCTAGAACTGGACCTCAGGCACCCGCACAACACACGCACACTTCAATTTTTCTCTGTTCTCTATTCTTCGACCTGTTGGACCACAAAAAACCAATCAAAACCCAATTTTGCACTTAATCTTCGATGAACTAGCTACCTAGAAAGCATTTGCCTTTGGTTTTGCTTGAATTAACTCCATTTGTTTAGCTTGAATTCGGCCAACTCTCCAGGTAAGACCTGCGGCTTGTTCTCGAATTTCAGGGCGTTGATCGTTTGCATTGTAATATTTCTTGATGATATGATGATCAATGCATGCCAATTTAGCTTTGCAACTTAATTCTAAGCGTAAATTTCGGCTCCAAATCTTCGCCCCTACCCCTTACTGCTGAACTGCTGATCGATCTAGGTTGGGCACTTTTGCTTAGAATTGTATGTACCTTTTTGCTATCTTGAACTTAACTTAGATGCTGGGATAGGTTCTAGCCTATCTTTCAAGTGAATAATTGGCTTTGATGCATGAATGTGGCGGCCAAAATATTGCTAAACATGTCCTCCATATGATCGATGAAATGCCTAAATGAATCCTACGTGTTTCTTTTGCCTTAAATTTTTGTGGATTTAGTCCTTGAATGATATGGAATAGGTAAGGTGTTTAGAAAAATCCTTTGGACCTTTGCACAGTAAAGAATAGTCATGGGTCAGAAAAAATCAAACTCGGGGCTGTTTTCATTACGGGGCAGCCACTGCCCTCCAAATTCGGCCCCCTCTCGTTTAGCTTAAATGACCTCTAACAGTCATGAAATTTTCTGTGAAGCTAGACCAATATGTGAGCTTCCAACCCCCAAAAGATAGCTTGGTCAAAGTCCTCTCACGTGCATGTTATACATTGTTGAATTTGCCACTGCACATTTGTGTCCTTGCTGGGTACCAAGTACGTCCCCTCCCCGTTTGCCCTATTTCAACTCCGTTTAGCATGAAATTTGATTATGATACAATATATATTGTGTAGTTTCATATGTCAAAAGATGGCTCGGTAAAAGTTGTATTTTTGAGCAAGTTACTCGGTGTGGACTTATGGCCGGTTAAACGCATGAAAGAAATTAAAGGCATCACAACAAAAAGGAAAACGGGTCCCATCAGATCATGAGTCAGACTCACCACCAGCTATACCCCAGGGAGTTCTTAACCCTTTACTGTCACGCCCCTAATTTCATTACGTACTTTCTCGAAATATGAACGCTTCCGCTACTGATATTTCGAGAAAGTACGTAATGAAATTGGGGGCGTGACAAAATTGGTATCAGAGCATGATTCTACGGCCTCACATACATGTATCGCTCCTATTTGGACTTATCCGCGCACTTATAGGTATTGAATGTTTGTGTATTGCGCTTACAGGTAGGGGCTAAGCTAGTGGGGGCCCGCCTTGAGCATATGAATGGATTTGTTTGTGGTACTATAGCCTTCCTTGTATTCAATTTTGAGCCAATACATGTTGTTATCTACTGGGTACTCTGTACTCACCCTTTTTTTTACAATCATGTAGGTATTAAATTAAAAACTTTTTGGCCGGATCATCCCAAAGGTGGAGGAGATACATATATGTGATCGAGATTTCGATGTGTGGCCAAGGTTTTATTGTGGATAGCCCACAATACATTTAATTATCAGAATGCGCCGTGAAAGCGTCTCAGTACATTTGAATTGTAATTGTAAGGTCTTGCCCTCAATTTTGAATTGAGAAATATATATTTAAATACTTCCGCTATTGTTAAAATTGGGGGCGTGACATTTACTCTCTATTTGTGCTCTTGTTTAGCATTGGAGACAATGTCAAAATTAAGTGTGGGGGGAGTTGTTTATGTGATAACTATTTTATATGGCTGATGAATGTTTCTACTATCTCTTGGTCTATAATTTAAACATGCATATTGTTTAAGTTTAAATTATGTAGTTTCAATCGTATTGTTCGTCTAGTACTGTGTTTTTATGTTTAGTTGTCACTGTGTTAAGTAGAGGTAAAAAAATGTAGTAGGAAGAATTTTAGTTTTTCACATGTGTTATGTTTTGTTTTGTGAACATATGAGAAAGCAACTCAGGATCTTAAAGTATTGAATTTTACTGGAGTATTACTTTGCTGGAATTAGGATCCTAGGCAATGCGAGAAAAAATATATATAGAAAAATTTGAGAGATAAATTTGTGCTTTTGACCTGGAGAGACTCATAACACGATTGAATTAGTAAACTCGCACCTTCTATTTATTTGTTTTTCCTGGACTTGGTTATGACTGGATTAGGTTGACAAATTTAACCTGATGAGATTTTTGAGTCTTAGACTGACACATCTTATTCAGTCTCACTTTCTTTATTCTTGTGTGATATTCGTCCATGGGATTGCGTCTCTAGAACTTACTCTATTTCTCTTTGAAGCTACATTGTTACATGCATTTTATAAAAATGATTAAGACACTCTTTTTTGAGTAACCACTTGAGTCAAAAAGCCTACCTTATTAATTAATTCTCTTTTGCATAATCCCTTTGAACTTTATAGCCTATTTTTCTTTCTTTTCACCCCTTAATACTAGTCTTGAGACGAAAATATTATATACCCTTACCTTACTAGTGGATTATCAATTGATTTTATTGCATGGGATGTATAAGAAATAAGTGTGGGGGAAGAGAATGTTATTGGTGAGGTGATGAAGTCAAGTTGATAATATTTATGCTGGGGTGGTTTGTTGTGTGAAAATGATGAAAGAGTAGAAAAGGAAGAAAATAGAGAAAGAACGATTTGTGTACAGAAGAGGATGAGAAGACAGAAGTATGAAGGAGAAAAAAAAGCAACAATGAAAGAAAAAAAGAGTTGATAAAAAAACTGAAAAGAAAAAGAGACAGTGGAAATAGAAACAGAAAAAAAATTGGATGATGACAAGGGAAAAGAAAAGGGAATTTGTGATAAAAGTTGAGATAAAAGGTTTAGTTTCTTTTGATAGTTGGGATATATTCATATTGTATAGGTGTTGCTATGAGTTTAGAAAAAAAGAATGGAGTAGTGTTTGCACTTGAGATATGTTCGTGAATGTTATAAATTTATGTTACACTAGTTCCAATAGTTCATTAGCCTCAATTTCCAAAATTCTTCCCACTTTAACCCTTAGCCACATTACAACCCTTAAAAGACCTTTTGATTTATGTCATGCGTGTGCACTTGAGTGGTAGAGAATGAGAAATCTTGCAAACCTATGGTAGAACTCTCATGTGGATAGAACTTTGAGCGTAAACACTTAACTCTTAAACACTTGAGCGAAGAGTGAACTTATCCGTGAGGGTCGGTCTATCCGAGATATGCCATTTCAGGTAACAGTTTTGTTTTATGATTCTAATAGTTGCTTGAGGACACTTGTTTATGACATTTTATGAGTTTTGAAGAGTTAACCAGCATTTGAAAGAGAGAAAAAAAAGAGTGAAAAAATTCTCAAAGTTCTTGTATTGCTTGGGAGACTTTTTAATATGCAAGCTTACTGTAGACTTATTATAAGAAAGTATATCATGAGTTGTTGCTTATATAGAATGAAAGTTGAAGTATTGTGTTTTTGTTCTTTTGTTTTGTAGTGTTTGTTGTTCAGGGGCGAACAACAGTCTAAGTGTAGGTGAATTTGATAAGTAGTTATTTGTGATATTTAAATCTCTTATATGTGTTATTAATTATGTGATATTGTGTTTAAAAGTTCGTATTTACGTTTAAGTTGGTGAATTGTAGGTTAAAATCCAAGAGGAAGTCAATTTAGGCGAATTTGGATAAAATGAGTACAAATTACAAAGTCCAGGTGATGCGAATCAACATGTGGAGACTAAGATATTAAATATTAAATCATGGCAATTGAGGCTTAAATGTGACAAAGGTAAGGTTAAATCGGGGGTTCGATGATTGAATCATGTGAAAAAGTGTTCAATTCAACAGAAGCCGTGTGTCTCAAGAAATTTTGGGCCACAAAATTATAATGCATATGATTTACATGAGAGTAAAATTTGTCATCAAAAAGCTTATCGAGTCAGGGATCCAACGCAACTTTCAAATCTCAATTCCGAGTTTATTACTAAAAGTTATGCACGTTAGAACACAAGCTGCCAGTGGAACGCGACCTTATGCTGCTGCATGGAACTTGTATGTGCCCGCCTCCGTGTCCAGAAATTCGACAGAATCAGCAAATGAGCCATGCGGTTGCATGTTAATCCTGTACGTCTGCATGGACCTACACGCGTGAAATTTCGATTTTTGTCCTTATTTCCTTAGAACTCTTTTACGCTTAAATTTGTACACGATTTTTAGACTTTATAAAAGAGGTCTAGCCTAATATTCACATAGACATTGACTTAGACATTAAATTACTTAGTTTCTTGGAGATTATTATTGAAGTTTGGACTCATTTTTTGAAAAGAAGTCTTAGATTGAAGAATATTGGTGTAATAGTCTTTTTCTCCATCCTTATTCATCAAAACCCGGTGATGGATTCTTACTCTTTTGTGCTTAATTTTATCAATTACATGAGTAACTAATTCTTTTTCTTGGGACGAACAATGTAGCCCTGTTATGAACCGTAGTTGATTGCTTGTTGATTCAATTCTTGAAAAGTGATTTCTAGTTAATTCTTTATCGTTGTTTTCTATGGCTTTCACTTATTTGGCGCGCGAATGTGTGGATGATTATTGGTTTGTGTTGAACTCGAGATAGGAATACATGAATTAGATTAGGCGATAAAGGACATTAATTTAGACAAGACAAAGAGATTTGCTTGTGGTTGGTGCGGTCATATAAATTGAATTTCGGGGATATTTGCATGAATTTCTTGTTATTAATGCACTTAAAAGGGTTGTTAACACGTTCACTTAGAGATAAATGAGGGGACCTAATTTAGCAGGATTAGCTAGCTTCGAGAGGAGTAGTTAATTAATTACGTGAACTCGATCGTTAACTAGGATTGATTTTTTTTGAATCAATGAATGGGTAGCTAGGGGGAATCAATGATGGTGAAGTTGTGAGTTCCAAGTTCACATAAATCTTGAAGAAAACTTTCAATAATAATTTGTTCTTCTTAGTTTACTTACTTTTTATTCTTATTTATTTACTTTTACAACAAACTCAAAATTGTGATTCTTTCAACTAGAGCGTAGGTTGGATGTTCAATACTTGAATCTTTTCTTGTGGGAATGATAACCCAGGCTCATTGTCCACTTTATTACTTGTTTGACCTATACACTTGCGGAGTCCAAATACACATTTTACACGAACAACGATCTTACATTATATTCTAACACTGATAGTGTCATTGAATATAAAGTTGAGATGGAACCCAAATTGAACAAAAACTTAAATGGCTCACGTGAACACCCTACATAAAGTGTAACAACTTTAAAGAATGATCATCTTAATTTGTCTAAAGCAAGTCAAATTCATTTTGTCATGAGAAATACATAAAGTGCAACCTCATAAAGGAAAAAACTTTCGATCTTCTAAACTCTTCTTGAATGAGTTCTATAAGCATCAAATCAATTAACATATTCAATTGACGGTTACTCCTACATCACTTATGATTATCATCCCATGTTGTTCTTAATAAGTCATCTAGTCACACGGAATTACCCAAAGGGCAATCCGAACTCATAAGGAACAATATCCAAATTCAATAAATCTTTTGGAAAGGAATGATCTATCATGTTTAATTTTGATAACGTATATCACTTGCAATTTATGTTAAAATTTTAACAAGACTCCTAACCTCTCGAGGGAATGGAAATCTATTTAAGAGTCTGTTTAACATATTGTAAAACAAACTATCTTTTTTATAGACTCATGAACAAACTAGTATGATCAAACCTAGTTTGTTCGGTTTAAAATGAAGTTCCAAACCTCACTTGTTAATATCATACAGTGAAATGAGTTAACTAATCAAATATCTAAAAGTGATTGTTCCCAATGGTAAATAATGCTACTAGGAAATGGAAGTATTAAAGAAAGACCTTCAAAGATATATGATGAGAAATAGTTTCATAATCTGAATTATTGGCCAGTTATATCGTAGAAAAACCATTGCATGTCCTACATGTGAAAGTCCAATATAATTTATTGATTCTAGAAATACAGAGTCTAGACTCCTATACACTTGGTACTGTCAAACATAATTTAGTAATTCTTTTACTGATTCTAGATAAACTGATTCTAGATATATAGATTCCAGATTTGTTTACACTTGATAGTATAGATTCTAGAGCTCAAGCGGAATAACAAGGTAGCTGAGTATGATATCGTTGTTGTAGTCTTCAAGGTATACCATCAAGTAAAATATCCTAGAATCCAATCTAGCCAGCAAAATAGCATATACTATGTAGTGTCATCATCACATTTTGCCGTCGATAACTAAAATTGTCAAATGAATTAGTATAGAGCTTAAACATAACACCAAACAACACTAACGGTCATCATCGATGTACCTTGTTCTTGATAAGTTCTCTTGTCATGCTAAATAAAGACTCATCAAGACCACATAGTATGATAGAATCTATCTATATACTAAAAGCACAAAATAGAATCTAGCTTTGATCATGTATAATGAACACCAAGACTTCTGTTTATTTGTTTTATTTTTTTATTTTTTAAATACTATAAGATTTAAGATATCTTGGGTAATTCATGATTAAAAAAGGGCTATTTAATGATGAGAAGGCTACAAGAATCCAATTAAATGTGAAAAGAAAGAAATTTTCATTGTAGGATCAAAATGGGAAGTTTACGTTATCCGATTTCTAGCTACACATATGCAAATATACCAAAATGTGATTAGATAAGAATACCAAACCTCTCTTTAATACAATCTGTACAAAAAAACCGTTTCCTACAACTTGAGCACTGATCCATGCTTAGTTTATTACATGCTCTACACCAATGGCATCTCTTTATTTTCTTTTTTTGTTGCACTGCCTACAAATGGGAAAGCATGGTAGAGAAAGTGAAACTCTAATATCAGTTAAACAGGTAAGAGTTCAAGAAAAACAAATTTCAAAACCAAATTCACTTTTCTCATACAAAGGTAGAACAATTCTCGGTTGAATTGTTAAAGATTGGTGATCAATTGCTTATCCAATCGCCCATTTTCTAAAGTCCCTGTTCTCATGAATACTTCAAATTTTGCAAATAAATAAATAATAAAAAAAATTTGTATAACCTATCATTATTAACCAGGTATAAAATTATCATTACTGTAAGGTATAAATTATCATTATTATTTTTCAAAAAGTTGTTTTTGCTCCATGCTGTAACTAATTATTAAAGCAGTCATGATTCCATGACTAATTGCTCACATCATCAATGACAAAATGGGGCTGAAAGTTGGAACTGTAATATAAAAAGGGTTTTTTTCATTGAGAGAGGAGAAATGCATGGAATAATAACTTATAGATAAAAATATAGAAATATCAATTTAGGGACTTATTTGGTATTATAAAATTTATTATGTAGGAGTAGCTTTGTTGAAAAATGTTTCTCCGTTATATTCTCTTTTAGATATAGTAGCATTAATAACTCTCAAAGAATAATTTTGGAGTAAAGAAATTCTTCTCTAAGTTCCTTTTCCCCCCTCCCTTTCCTCTCTTTCTTTGGGGGGCATCAAGTGTAACCATTGAAGATCTTTTGACTATAGTGATCATCAAGTATAAAAAGGGTAGCTAAATATAATACTTTGGCATAATAATCTTCTAGACTCTGCGAGCAATCTGATGGCCTCCTAAACAAAATGCTTTGAACTTGATATTTCCAATACTCAACTCTTCTTATGTTGGATACTATGTTGGCTGGTGCTATACCAATCTCTGCTGGTTTGCATAACACCATCAATCTGAGTTTCAATTTGATTTTTGTCATATAATACAGTAAACAAATATTTTAATGAAACAAGACACCCAAAAAAAATATTTGCACACTCCCTATGTAAATAAGGACCATCATAAACAAACCTGATAGGATCTTTGAGTCTGATAGTCTATGAACACATTGGACATTTAGAACTTCTTTCACCCTGTTTTAAGAGTCATTATGCATAAATTTCTTTCCAACTCAAACTCAAAAAACCTAATCCTACAAATATTGCGCAACATCACATTTGGATTCACAGGTCTACAGATACCAACTCATCATTTCATTGCTTGTATACTTTCAATTCCTATAAGAATTTAATGCATGATTCATCAAGTAGCAACTGATCATCTCTGGGTGGAGGAGGAATCTGCCATACTACAGTCTACATAGCGTGTAGGGAAAGAAAAAAAGAAAAAAAGAAAAAAAAAAAGGAAGAATAACAAGACTCCATAAAAGTAAGAAAGTTCTCTTTTTAACTACAGACTCAAAAAAAGTAACTTACAACTAAAATACTAATATAATTTATCCAAAACATGCACCGGCAAAGAGATACTCAAACACCAGAAAGGAAACAATGGTAATCTTTTTAGAAAAAATAAGAAAATTAAAATTCGGAAATCCAGAGAAAAGCATTTACCATTCAAATTCAGAATTATGATCATAAACATAAATTCAAGAAAAGTTGACATAAACCTGATAGGTAGTGTCGAATTTATCGTATATAAAACGTGTAACAATGCTAGTCTTTCCCACCAATTGGTAGCCGAGAAACATGTCTTCTTTTCTATTGCAGCGCTGGCGACTGGGAACACGGTTGGGAGGAGAGTGGTTCGGGTTTCGACAGCCAGAAGTTGGGGCAGATCAGTGGTGCGAAGTCGAGAAGGGTGGCTACGAAGCTCTCCGGCGCCGGAGACGTGAAGCCGCGGCCAAAGGAGCGCCAGAGATGGCGGATTTTTCTTCTGCCGATTTGGGGGTTGGGTGGGTTTTCGAAGGTCACGTGAAAATGGAGAGGGTGGTTTAGAAGGGCTTAAAAGAGCTGCAGCTTTTCTGAGTTTTTCCATAGAGCAGCTTTTGACTGATGAAACTTGACATGTTGGAACAAAAGGCCAATGACCAATCCCTGTAAAAGAAACAGGCTGATGATTACATATGTTTGGTGGGGGCGGGGGTTGTAAGGATTACATATGTTGGGGGGGGGGGGATGTAAGGGTATGGAGGGAAATCTACCAAATTATCTGCTACAGTAGGAATATGGTCCCACATCATTTGCAAATCCACTATTTGGGGCAGTTACAAATTATTGGTATTGTCATTTTCTAACCGAAAAG